>SNQJ01S0019980.1:70173-81169 GCA_010110895.2 Picea sitchensis
CTTACCTGTAACCCTAATTGTTATGTAAAGGGTACAGTTCGGCCCCACCTTAATGTAAAAGATAATTAATATGGTAATTATTAATTATATTATAAGTTATTGAGGTCAGCCCTGTTGTGCCAATAGAAACTTTTGTTGACAGGTTCAGTCTAATATAAGTAAAGGTAAATTCCCCATTGAGGAATCATATCACAAGTGTGAGTTTGGAAATTTCAGCAAGTACTTCTTCTTGGGAAAAGTGCGCACCTCTCTTGGGCACTAGGTTTCTAGGGTTTGTGACCACCCTTTTGTGTGCTAAGTGTTTATGGTGGTGAAGGTCTTTCTCTTGAAGAATATAGCAAAGGATTGGATGGGTTTTCTTCCCTTGTGTAGAAGGGTTTCCCAGGATACTTCTTGTGAACTTGTGCATGGTGTTTCTTCTTGTGATTTTGGTTGCTGCAAATTGTTTATGGTTTAAGTAAAATGATAAGATGGAATGAACTTCTTGCTTAAGCCTTGCTTATTGAAAAATCAACAAATAGTAGGAGTGGGATGCGACAATGCCATAATCAAAACAAAAGGTTGACAATTCTGTGGAACTGGAATCTTCGGCATTGTCGATGGTAATATTTGTTGGCACTCTAAAACGAGTGATGATTCTTTCTTCCAGGAAAACCATGGAAACCTTATCTATATCATTCTTGGTTGGTATAGTTTCAACCCATCGAGTGAAGTAATACATAGTTGTGAGTATCCATCTATAGACATCATTGGAGTTATCATTGAATTCACCAATAAAATCAAGACCCCGTTGTTGGAAGTTTGCTTCCACTATCACCTGTTGCAACGGAAGGGTTGTGAGCTTTTCCTTTCTTGTAAAGAGATAAAAAAGCTGGCATGACCTGAAAAGCCTGTGAATGTATGAAAATATGGTAGACCAATAGTAATCATCTCTTAGCATCTTGTGAGTGGTAGTCTTTGTTGTATGATGTCCACCACATAATCCTTTATGAAACTCTTCCATTAACTTATTTTCTTCTTCGGGGTCGACACATCTGAGAATCAATCCATCGGGATTTCTCCATCCAAGGCCTTGGGTGATGAAACAATACTTTGAGGCCTTCAATCTCAAATGTATTTTCTTAAGATCTGGAAGGTGCCTTGGATGTGTAAGGTTCTTGAGATAGTAGATGATATATGTGTACCAATCATGATGCTCTAACCTTTCAATCCCTGCATAAATCATAGGGCATGACATCCTTCAATCCAAGAGCAACTTCATTTCCTTCGACCATCATATGGGATAATCCTTTTTCCTTTGATCAATTGACTTGGCCTAATTTCCAAATCATATTCATGAACCTTAGCCACCCATTTGCCTTTAGTTCCCAAGCAATATTGTTGAGATAAAATGTCTTTCACAACTGAATGGGGAACCTAGGAAGTTACCTCGGAATACCCAATGTAGGTTTTGAAATGATTCAATGAATTGACYAAAGTGTAAGCTTTATTTTCCATAGATGCATATTTCAATTCTACATCCCTGAGAAATTTACTCATAAAGACATGGGTTGTTCTTCACCTTGATCATTCTTTTGTAGTAACACACTTGCAATTGTATCGTTAGAAACAAAAGAAAAAAATTGAAAATTCTTTGAATAATTTGGACTTACCAATACCAAGGGATTTACGATCACATCTTTGATGACTTCAAAAAAAGTTTTATTGTCTTTGTCCCACTTGAAATCTGCTTCCTTCTTGAGCAACTTGGTTATAGGATTGGTGATCTCGGAAAAATTTGGGATGAATCTTCGGATGAAGTTGATTTTGCCAAAGAATGATTGCAAAGCCTTTTGATTCCATGGTAGAGTGATTTCTTCAATTCCCTTTATGCACTTAGGATCAACCTTTACCCCATCCTTTGAAACAATGTGACCAAGAAGCTTTCCTTCAATAACCCTAAATATTGACTTCTTTATGTTCAATGAGATTCCATATTTGTGGCACCTTTCAAATACCTGTATGAGATGTCCAATATGAGATTTCATGTCCTTTGAAAACACTGTGATATCATCGTGTTAAATCTCCATTATATTTCCCAAAAGGTCTTTAAATGTATAATCCATGTCTCTCTGAAAATTGGCACCTATATTGAGTAAACCAAAAGGCATCCTTAGATATGCGTAAGTTCCCCACGGTGTGGTAAACATTATCTTGTGTCTGTCATCTTCATTTACCCACACTTGATTGCAGTCTGAAAAACCGTCCAATAGAGATAACATTTCTATTCCTATGATTCTTTGCAGAAGATGTTCCATGTTCAACAATGGATAATTATCTTTCTCAGACATCATATTGATATTTCTTATCCTTAGTATTTCAGAAATCCACACAAAGTCTAATCCCTCATGTCTTCTTTTGCACTATCACGAGATTGGATACCCAAGATGAATATCTTACCAATGAGGAATGATCTTTACATCAACAATTTATAATTCTGTAGAAATTACACGAGGTCCTATGAGGCTTCCATCTAAGGTCAGTCCTTGACCTTAGTATGGCTCTAAGTTTCAGCTGGCCATTTGTCTTCTTTTTAACATTTTAGGACAGCAAGCAGGTCATCTCACTTTCACCGCTCCAATGTTTTATAGGTTAAGGTGCTCTTTTAAGGTGCCCTTGCAGAGTGTTTTCTTATCTCAATGTTAGCTTTGTACAGCCTCGCTTAAAACACATAACACCTCTGAATCTTAGACTTTAAAATCTTTGATCTACTTCTAAACATGCATATAGAATTTGTGAGGTATTTTGGTCAACATATTTTGGATAAAACCCCAGGAAAATAATTTTGGGATATATGTCATATAATGATCAAAGCAAGAGATACAACAAGTAATGAAATACAATGGATCTTGTGGCAAGGCTTGTTAGGAGCTTGCTATGTATACAAGAACCAGAGAAAGAAGTGCCCAAGCTGTAGTGCGCCCTCTCCTTTGTTGCCCCCTCTTTGCTTGCTTTGAAATGAAGCGCCCAAGCTCCTCTGTGGCCCAATGAAATTTCTCCTGGGAATGTCCTCTCTGTGCTGCCTCTCTGCTGGCTAGCCAGAGCTCAAAACCTCCAGCGGATTTGCTGCAGTGGCTGCAGTCCTCTCAACTCTGGCACCCTCCTCCCAGCAGTCATCATAAATGTTGAGCCATAAAGCGGAATGCTCTCCATGGCTGTGTAATCTCTCCTCTCCCTATGCATGGATCATCACGATCGATAGTCCTCTCTCGGTGAGCATCTGAGAGGATAATAAATAAGCCCCATCCTTCTCAAGATGCGCCCCTCCCCCATATGCATGTTCCTGACAAAGAAGGAAAGCTAAGACTCCATGGATAACCTCTCCATGCAAGCTCCAAGCTAACACGAGCTCCTCCTCAAGCTCTCAAGGGTTTGCTCAAACCCTCATGAAGTTCGCCCCTCTCCTCCTCAAGATGTTCGCCCTCCTTCTCTTCTCCAAAATCTCAAGTGAAGAAAGAGTCTCCAAAATGCCTTTACCCTCCTTTAGCCTTCCCTCATGCCAACCACTAAAAGATCAATGGCCTAGATTAGATCTAGCCAAGTTTAATCAATGGGTGAGATCAGCTCAATAATCTCACTAAGAAACCCACTTTCCTTATTTAGCTTTATCTATTAATTCCTACACCCACATTGTGAATTGGTGAATGCTTTATAACTTAAGTGTGTATTTCACTTATTAAAACTCCTAAGTCGAGGTAAATTAGGAAATCCTCAAAAGTAAAGTAATGAGGTGACTTAAAACTCCTAAGTCAAAGTGAAATTAGAATCATAAAGTAAAGTACAAGGGTAATAGTCTTCCCCCTTTGTGCTTAGAGACTCATAAGCACATGGGGACCACTTTCCAAGGTATCCAAATCTCAACAATTCCTTCTAGACAAGGAGAGGCAACTTTGAATGGATCTATCTCAACTTCAGACAAAATGGCTTGGTAACTTCCTTCAAGGGTATCATATGTTGAATTATGTCTCCCTTGTAGGACTTCAAATCATCATAGGACCAAGCAAAGAAATCTATGTACACCCTGATCAGGTCTTCAATTGACTTCCTTTCTTCGCTTGAAGTTCCTTTACCAGTCTTTCATGTCTTTGGATTTTCTAAGGATCCAATGTTGATTTTCATATACTCATCGAACTTAACCATTTCTTTATTCTCCTTATACATGTCATGTCTGTTAAACATATTTTCGAGGGATATAAGGCCATTTTGAATCTTGATGTGTTTTAACTACTCTTTTGATCCTTCTTTTGTCCAATCAATCTCATTCCAAGAAAATTCCTACAAGTTTTTCATTGAGAATCTATGCATCATCCTCAAAAACATGCCAGTTGATGAGGTTATCTGGAATCAAAGGCCTGAAGATAATTTCTAATTTTCATTTTTCCATCAAATCTTCACAAGGTTGTAGTGTTGAAGCAGAAACGGCTAGGGCATCGGGCTTTTTATTGAACATTTTGTTCTATGTTTATAAAGACAAAGCATCAAACCATTCCATGGTGCCCCAAATTATATTTCTGTATCTTTTCAACCTTTCAATTTTGCATGTAAACAGGCATTTTACTTGCAAAATTATTAGATTAGAATCACCAATAATCTTTAAAACTTTGATTCCAAATTCTTTAGCCAAATTTAAATGAAGCAAAAGGGCTTCATAATTTGCTACGTTGTTATTTCCATCAAATTCCAAATGCAAAGAATAACATGAAATAATTCCCTTGGTAGAGGTGAATACAATACCTGCACCCATACCAGATTGGGACTTGGTCTCGTCAAAGTTCATCTTCCACACGATGTTGATGTCTCCTTGAGGAGCTACTTCTATCGTAAGCACGATGTAGGGTCCAAAACCATCTTCATAGCAAACCAGTTCATTCTAAAGATCTCGTGGGTCTTCTGCGTGATATATTCTCATCGACTCTCAGTGTAGAGTCATAGATGTGCCTTCGTAAGTGGGGACAATAGCTTAATATAGATCCATCTGGATACTACCTCCAAGATCAGCAACCCACTTTCAAGATAAGAATATACCCCAAGTGTATGTAATATCGATGACCATCGCATCCATTACCAAAGAAATGCCTATATAAATTGCCAAGCACAGTGGGAAAATGCACCATTGTCTCATCGATACCTTTTCCCTTCACTTTAGGCTAGCTTCTAGAAGCCACAAGGGGGTATCCCAATATAAGTGAAGTAAACCTGTCAAACAAGTTGTTTTCTTGCGAAAAATCCACTTCAACAAACAACACCTTGATCTACAATTAGATAGACCAGCGCCCAACCAATGATAAGATGCCTTAAATAATATTCAATAGAAAAGAAGAGCATGAACCACCCCAATATAACGAGGGTTGGGGGATAATTATTATGTGCTTAGTCTAAAATAAGAGATAGCATTTACATTAAATGCAAACTAGCATTGATAAGTTACAAGCTTAAATGATATGTAATCATGAACTTTGCATAAACTTGTAAGAATGGGTGGTGATTCTCCTCGGGGTTTCACCAAGTGAGAATCTCCTAATAAAAGATAAGTATAATTAGCAACCCTAAGATCAATGTCACAAATAGATATGTAAGATAAGCTTGAGCAACAATCTAGCAATGAAATATAGACTAGGAGAGGGTTAGAATACACCTTTGAGGCACCAAACCCTAGCCTTTAGGGTTTCACCAAATCTGATTTCTAATGCAGCAAATTAAATTACAGATTTGAAGAACTCATTAAATCAGCCCACAAGATGTTAGAACATTCATTAAAGCACAATGAAAGAGAGTTGTTTTGCCTTCTTAGGGTTATAAATTTACCATGAAGCATAAAGCCTTGAATAATACATCTAGAAAGTAAGACATAACATTGAACACCCACTAGACAACAAATGAAAATTTTTGTGTTTTTATCTTTTATAAAAAAGATTGGATTTTTATATTTTATAAAGCAAGAAAAGAAAATGATTTTGATTTTATAAATTTGGTGGTTAGTTGTTGGGAGTTAGACTTAGTGCCTTGTCTCCACTTAGGACTTTTTGGGATCAAAAAGTATGCCCCTCTAAGTATTGGTTATCCAAGGCTTTGGATTAGAATGAGACTAGAATCTCAAGGGAAAGTATTCTCTTGTCTAATCAAGACAAGTCATGAAAACCAAAGCCCTACAATAAGGGGTTTCCCCAAGGGAAAAGCCTTCACCAACAAGATCAATTATAACTTGAATATAATGCTTAAAACCCTTGCCAAGTAACCAAAAGGAAAATGCAAAGCAATGGATTAAGTACTTACCCAAGTTAATAAGAGAAGGAGGGAGCAAACCCTAGAGCATCTCCTCTTCAAGTAGTTATGCAACTCTTCAAATGGATTGATCTTGCTAGTTATGTAGAAGTCTTGAACATTCACAATAATATAGAGCTTCAAAATTGACACCAAGAAAACTCCAAGAAAGATATTCTACTAAAGGTTTGTAAAAAATATCTCCAACAATTCACAACCATTTGAAATGAGAGGAGAGCAACTATTTATAGAGGAGGCTTCTACATCCTTCTCATTCATTAATAAGTATTTTCCCTAAATTTAGCGTAGAAGACTAAGAAAAGAAGACTTGTCATCCACACAAAGGAGACTAAGTCAATACAAAGTCAAATGATGCCACATGTGCATAAAAACCCCATGCAAGAGGAACATTCCACAAAAAATGGGGTCGATTTAATCTCCAAAGACAATGTTCCATCAAAAGAGTGATGTGGAGGGCTCAAAACAAGTTGGGGAAACCTCCCAAGCAAGCGAGGCTCCAATGTTCCTCTCCTCCAAGTGGAATGACCTCATGAAGAAATGGAGAATGACCTCTAAAGTGGACAGCCTCCTCATAATGTGCTCAAGGAATCATCAAGAGTAATCTCCAAGGCAAGATTAAGCCCTCAAATCAAGCAAAGGTCCTCCACAAGGCAAGGAAAATCAATCTCCAAGTCAAATCATGTCCCAAATCATCCACATTGCTACCAAAATCCCCACACGAGTGGGTCGGGCCTCTAATCAAGTGAAAGATACCTCCAAAAATGGTGAAAGAAGAGCAATGTTCTAGGATCTCCAAGGTGGCATGTGTATAGGATGTTCAAGTGTGCAAATGTAACCCAAAAGTGCCTTGGAGGATGTGACCAATGCCTCGAAATGTGTGTATTGCCTCGAGAACTATGGAATTGCCTCAAGATATGTGAAACTGAGTGAAGGAATGCATAATCATCTCCGATAGTAGATGGCCAAATTGTGATGAATACATAAGAAAGGGATCTATGCTTAGGAATACAATAAGTGTGCCATACATAGGTGTGACAACCTTTACAAAGAGAAACACTTTTGCATCATAATAAAAGGGGTACAAGACCATGTAGCTCCCCTAGATCATGTGTCGTAGTAGATCCACCCCAAGATGGTTGCATACCTAACCCAGATCATAAATGACCAACATGGTGAGAGTTACTAGCACCAAGGGGCAATCAACAATAGCCATAAAAGAAAAATCCAACCTTGAAATGGGGACTAAAAGGATGGGCCATGACCAACCACATGGGATCTAGAAATAACACATAGGCCCCCTACCAATAAATAAAACATCTAAGCATGGTCCAATCCAATACATGAGTGCAAATACAACCACACTTTAGGCTCATCATGGTACAATAAGGCACACAATCTGCTCATATGGTGGTCCACATCAAGTGAAAAAAACGCAAGGAACATTGAAGTGAATCTTAGGTGTAAGACTCCCCAACCACTTTCTTAATTATTCGAATGAGATTCTTATTGCTAGACTCTACCAATCCATTCCCCTACGAATAATAATTGGATAAATGAGCTAAAGTAATGTCGTGTTGGGAATAAAAGGTCATCAACTCTATTGATCGAAAGACACTTGCATTATATGTGGTAATCTTGCTCGACATTCTAAATCGTGTAACAATGTTGTCTTCCAAGAACTAGACAATACTACCACTGGAAGAAGTCTTTGACGATATTGCCTCTACCCATCTGGTAAAATACTTTGTAGCTTTAAGAATCCAATTGAACCCATTGTTGGAATTCTAATGGAACTAACCAATAAAATCAAGCCCCCATTGCTAGAAAGAGTCTTGCACTGTGACTAGATCAAGAGGTACAGCCAACAACTTCTACCTTCCCTCAAATCTTTAGCAAGGATCACAAGCACGGACAAAAGCATGAGTATTTGCAAATAAAGTGGGCCAGCAATACCCAACGTGCATGATCTTGTGTGCAATGGTTCTACCTGAGAAATGTCCTCCGCATAAGCCTGCATGTAACACCTATAAAAGATATTTGAATTCAAGTGGATCAACACATTGAAGGATAATCCCATCTAGGTTTCTCAAACTGAGTCTGCCCTACATCAAACAGTACATAGTTGCATATGACTTCAAAGATCGCTTCTACATCTTGTCAAATTTAGTAGGACATGGGAAATTTTTTAAATGATAACCAATATGAGAATACCAATGATGTTGCTTTAATGAAGACAACAATTTGTTTAACTGACCAACAAATTGCAAATCCTTTACTATACCAAGGCTTCTATCAACTATCAACCTAGCCAATCCTTGACCACGAACCAACTTACTTGGCTTTACCTCAAGATCATACCCCTGAATCTTGGTAATCCACCTACCTCATGTCCCACTACACTCTTTCTGCAATAGTATATCATTCACCATGGGATGAGAAATATAGGCTACCATCTTAGCATTCCAAAAGTAATCATGGGAATATTTTATAGCTTTGACCAAGGCATAAGCATGCTTCTCCATTGAGGCATAGTCTAACTCTACCACTGAAGTGTCTTGCTCATGAAGGCAATTGGTTGTTCACTTCCCTATTGGTTCTTTTGCAATAACATAGCAGTCATGGTAAAGTCAAAAGCAAACTAAAACCATTGAAATTCCCTACCATAGTTTGGGTTGATCAGAACTGGAACCTGACATAAAGCTTGTTCAATATTTACAAATGCTCTCTTTGGTTCATCAGTCCATTTCAAATCTTGATCCTTTTTCCACATGTCTGATATAGGCCTCACAATCTCTACAAAAATAGAAATAAAACGCCTAACGAAATTAATGCGACCAAAGAAAGATTGAATAGCTTGCTTAGTTTTAGGTAAAGGGGATTCCTAAATACCCTTTACCCTTTCAAGGTCAATCTTTACACCCTCCTTTGAGATAATATGCCCCGAAATTTTTCCTTCATAAACCCCTAGAACAGACTTCTTTGGATTCAACGATATGCCCAAAAACTTACACCTATCAAAAGATTTATGTAAGTGTACAACATGGTCATACCTATTCATTGAAAACACGATGATATCATCCTAGTATACTACAATGAACTTATACAAGAAATCGAAAAAAAGCAAAGTTCATAGCATGCTAGAAAGTAGCTCCAACTTTCATCAAACCAAAGGCCATCCTAACATAAGCATAAGTCCTCCAAGGGGTAGTAAAAGCAATTTTATACATGTCACCCTCTAATACCAATCCTTGGTTGTAACCTGAAAATCCGTCTAGCATAGACATCATCCCCAATCCAGTTATTGATTGCAAAGCATGTTCCATACTACGAAGAGGATAACTATCCTTAAGAGAAGTGAGATTAAGGTTTCTGAAATCAATGCAAATGCATATCTCACCATTCTTCTTCCTAGCCGGGACAACATTAGCCACCCTGTTCAAATACTTGATCAATGTAATAATGTGAGTCTTAAATAGCTTCTACAAATCTCTTTTTATAACCAAGGCTACCTTGGGGTTCATGTGGCACTAACATTTGTCTGAAAGATTTGGCATATTTCTTCAATGGAATTGCATGCCCTATTACCTTTAGATCATATGCCTTCAGTTCATCGTAAAACCATACAAATACATCCTTGTACTCATGTACCAAAGCTTCCAACTTCCTCTTCTCTCCATGGGTGCACTTGGCCAAATTCTGGGGGACTCCTTGGAGCCAAAGTTCACCTCAATCACCTATTCATCCAACTTAGATTTGTTAATTTCTTTGAAAACATCATATTTATCAAATAAATTTTCTAAAGGAACTAGACCTCTTGGTATCATGTCAATCTGCAATTAGACCAGTGGGGAAGAATCGCCCTCATGTACTTCATCAACCAAATGAGACAAGAATTCATTTATGCAATTCAAGAAATTAACCATGTGTCTTTCATTGTCAAATACCTGCCAGCAACTTGTTATCCCATGGCCACACTACTCTCAAACTATCGCTTATTGACACAAGGCTACCTCCAGCGTTGATTCCTATAGCTTTACAAAAATGATAACCTGCCAAAAATATCACCTACAGTGCATGACCCGGCAGCTTATACACCATAAACTTCTTGTTTTACACAATGGAATGGCATGTAGACTTAATAGGATAATTTAGCAGAGATGCTAAGCATAAATGATAAGGCAGCCTAGGGTTTCAGCTTGAGCAATTTTAGAACAAATACCAAGGAGAGGGTTTCAGTTTGAGTAATTTTAGCACAGATACAAGGCAAGTTAGGGTTTCAAAAATAGAAAAGGACTAACTAATGGTAAATTTAGAAATGATGCCAAGAGGCTGGGATATTAGATTAGCCCTAACAAACTTAGCACAAATGCCAAAAATACCAAGGAGGTCGAATTAGGATTTGGAGGTTTGACACACTTGGCAGCACAATTCAACCTAGGGTTTGGCTCAAATGAAAACCCCTTCGATGGTTGCCACATGTCACAGTCAGAATACATCCACTTGCTCAATTTGGAATTGACTCACCATCCTAGAAACCACTCATTATTGCACACCAGAACCATGAGATTAGACCTTGTACCTGCTATAAATAGAACTACTAAATATAATCGTGCCAAAAATAGCAGTCCGACTCCTAAAAAAAGAAAGATGGGAAATAAAATAAACTGCTATCAGA
>SNQJ01S0019981.1:22601-43959 GCA_010110895.2 Picea sitchensis
GACGCAGTATCATATAACGTTGAAAAGGTCTCGGAATAAACTTTTCAACCATATATCCTATGCTCCCATTTCAGCTAGGTATTCATAGTAAAAAGGCCTTCAAAGATAGGGTATCCAAACTGAGCATCAAAAAATCGAAAAACAATATTTCCAGCAATCTCCATCTTGCAATGTTTATCTTAGACATTTGTAGTCTCCCCTGTCTTTGACATCAATGACAACAATATCTCCAACACAATCAGTCATAACAAGCCTCAAAAATGACAAACTCAGAAAATGAAATACAAATTTACCTTGCACCAAAAGCAAAGAATCTTGAGAGATAAGTTAACCCCTACTCAGTCTTGGCCTCCCTGATCAAATGGTGAATGATTTTTGGGCTCATCCATGTCTTTATAACAATTTGTAAACCCTAAAAACACACTCTAATGCGTTGTTTTCAGAGCCTATGCATCAGACACATAGGCCTTGCATATTTGACATTCATCAGATACATGTCCAGCACAAAATACGTATCCAAGGCATGTCAGATACATGGGACCCATGTATCCATGTGTTTGACACATGGATATGGGATACCTACTGGGGAGAGCAGGTTTACCCATATCCTATTGCATAGCCTCTAAGATATTTCATCAAGACCCCATGGTCTTCCTATAAAATATTCAACAAAATGGCTTCCCTATAAAATCCCAAGGTATAATTTTGAACACTTTGTCCTTTGTCTTTGCTTGAAGTACTGCCATCTATATTGTTGCTCTTCTTCATACCGAATAGGTCCCAATCCACCTTGACCATTTTATTGGATTGCACTCATAGCTTTTCCACTTGATCTGTCATTTTCAGCTGAGCAAAACAGATTCTTTGTTCATTGTTGAATCCATGGATGCCAAAGTTTACTTCCAACTGCCTCAACCAGTTGATAAGTTTCTGCATCAACTTGGCCATCAACTTTCGCCTCCATCTTAAAATAAGTGGGCGAACTATGGGACTGCCCAAATGCTTCATGAAATTTGAAGAGTACGTTTCTTGTTGCTTACCTTTCCCTCTTTTCAACTAGTATCGGCACTATTGTACTCATCAGTCCATTGACCTACTTTTGTGGTCATTTGTTGGACTTTAATAAAGTTGTATTATCTTATCTTATCTTAAAATCAGGTTCTGCAAATAGAGCTTTCCTCTTTTCAATCTTGAGAGGTCTTTCTCTACCGTGGGGCATCTCAGATGCCTAGGTGAACATACTAATCAATATAGCCACGCTCTGTTCCAAACAAGCCAAGCGAAAAGTGAGTTTAATTTCACCCCTAACATCTTCAACCATGAGCTTTTCCACTTTCCCTTCTTTCCATACTGATTGTTCTTGAGGATCTTCCATCCATTGTCAATCCTTCTTGCCGCAGTTCTCTTTCTCTGTACTGTCTTCAAGAGAAAGGCATAAACTGAAGGAAAAATCTGCTCTAATACCAACTTGATCTGAAATTACAGGGAGGAACTGACTGAAATTGCAGTGAAGATTTTTCCCTGCAGATTCCCATGTTTACTTAACCATAGCACCTTGTGCATAAATAAGAAATGACTCTGCACCTTGTCTGGCATCCATTCATTAACATCAATCAACAAATTCAGCAAACTATCAGATAAATGAAAAACAAGAATACAGAAGCATGGGCAATACAGGGACATGGACTTTTATGTGAAAACCCCCCTAGGGGTATAAAAACTCCACAACACCAAAAGTAATCACTATTTTTATCAAATGTCGATTACAGAGTACATTGACAGAACCACAGTGGATATTGTCGGCCATTTTTGCATACAGATTGAATCCTCCTTCAGATATTTCAGAGAACATGGCCTGCCATTACAGAACCCCAGTAGTCATTTTTTAACTACTGTATCTGCCTTTGATTCCCTGCTGTTACTCATTTGCAGTGGTCAATATTTGGCAGTTGCAGATTTATGCCTCCTTCCCTGCTGTTACAGATATCTGCCTCTCCGGATGGGTGCACTCTTCTTCCCCAGACGAGAAAACTCCTACCTTTTTTTCCTAACTGTAACCTTGAAACAGTTTTTACTAGGCAATTGTTTACCATCAGTAAAACCCACATTTTTACACCAAATAAAACCAAAAGGTAAAACCAGTAATTTATAAAGATCCTTACACACAGGATCGGAACTTAAGCTCTTCTACAATTACAGCTAAAGCAGCCTTCTTCCTCTAGTCCATCCTAATTAGACAGGGTGTGCGCCATGATTGTTTAACGTCACTTTCCCTGCATTAAACTTTGCACAAGATTACTTATTTGGTGTGAATCTCGTAATCTAATGTAAGTAATATCACTGGACTTAGATCCTAAATTTGTCATGGCTGGATGGTGTAGTACATACAGCTCCATGTTGACATAAATGCACACACTTGGTTGCCACAACTCTTTCTCTTGGCATTTGAGAATTCAACGGAAGTTACAGTGCAGATACTGAATTTTAACATTGTAAAATATGGAACGCCACTTGAAAGTTTATCTAATTTGATAAGCACTAAATTAATATGACGACTGAATTATCACCCCAACATAATAGGCAAACTGGAATTACAAACGACGAGCGTTGGAAAATACCCAAGGCAACTTATGCATTTAAACGACTCTTGCCCTATAATCCATTCATTATGGAACCCATGATCCTGTCCATATAATGATTTAGACATGCATAACATGTAGCAAGCACTCTCTTTAGCTTGCAACTAAGACTACAGTGTTTTCCCACTAGATGTATGAAATCCTTATCCTTCAGGACTTCAGCATACTGTAGGATGTTATAATCTGCCCAGTCTGAAACAGTCAATCTCATCATGCTTTAACAGATTAACATAGTTAATAATCTCCACAGGAACACCCTCCATTATTAAAATGATGAAAACAGTTGGCATCCCTAACAACAGTTTCTTGTGCAACAATTTTGGACATGAACTTGTTGGCAGAATGGTAATTGTGGCACAGTCGAAGGTTTTTGATAATCTGAATTGTTGAATTTTTTATATTCTAGTAAGCCCAAATGCAATTCCTAACCTCTCATTATGGCGTGGGAGAGAACATGGTCCTTTTGCTCCTCCTCCTCGTCATGCAACACTATGTTTGTGTCAACTGCATAACCTGCCTCCTTCATATACCCACACAATTGCTCTAGTTTCTTATACTTTCTCTGTTTGTGGATGTCATCTGACTCCTACGATGAAAACGTGAACCTTGTTATTGACCTCAATCCAGCTCTGGCCCGGAGTCTTTTTCACATCCCTCTCTTTCATCAATTTTCTCATCTTTTCTTTGTCATCCCACCTACCAACAGCCGCATACATGTTTGACAGCAACACATAATGTGAAGAATTTTCAGGATCCAATTCAAAAAGGCGTTGTGCCACATTTTCTCCTAGCTCTATGTTGGTATGGTTTCTACAAGCAGCAAGCAAAGATCCTAACACAGAAGAATCAGGTTTTATTGGCATTTTGTTGATAAAGTCTTTTGCCTCCTCAAGGCATCCTGCCCGGCCAAGAAGGTCAACTATGCAGCAATAGTGTTCTGTTGTAGGTGTGATGCAATACTTGTGACACATTTGGTCAAAGTATTGCAAACCATCATCCACTAAGCCAGCATGGCAACATGCAGACAGAACACCAACAAAGGTGATGCGATCCGGCCTTGCACCTGAGTGCTCCATTTCGTTAAAGATTTGAAGGGCTTCTTTCCCATAGCCATGTATAGCATATCCTGCAATCATTGCATTCCATGAAACCACATTCCGCTCAGGCATTTTATTGAAAAACTTGCATGCATCACATATGCTCCCGCATTTGGCATACATGTCTACAAGAGCACTCCCAACAAAGGTATTGTACTCAGTCCCATTTCTGATCATGTCTTCATGGACCTCCTTACCTTTGTTAAGAGCCCCTAAGCTGGCACATGCTGGAAGAAGACTGGCAAATGTAAACAAGTTAGGCTTCACGCCTGAGACTTGCATTTGTCCAAACAGTTTCATGGCGTCTTCATTATTCCCATTCTGTACGCAGACTGCAATCACTGCACTCCATGAAACCACATCCTTCCTCGGCATTTTCTCAAAAAGTTTCAAGGCATCCTCCAGATGCCCGTTCTGTGCATATCCAGCAACTATTGCATCCCATGAACCTGCATTTTGTTCAGGTATTTCCTGAAACAGCTTCAAGGCTTCATCGAGATACCCATTTTGTGCATATCCCGCAACCATAACATTCCATGAGACAGAATCCCGTGCCGGCATTTTCTGAAAGAGCTTGAAGGCCTCATCAACAAGCCCATTGTGTGCATATCCACCAAGCATGGCAGTCCAGGAGGCCGCATTTTGTTCAGGCATTTCATCAAACACCTTGTATGCATCATCTATACTCCCACATTTAACATACATATCTATAAGGGCATTCCCCACAAAGACATCCGATTGAAACCCACTTCTAATTACATCCATATGGACTTTCATGCCCTGTTTCAGAGTCATCAAGCTGCTACACGCAGGGAGAATGCCAGCGAATGTAAACTGATCGGATTGGATGCCATCTTGTTGCATCCTCTCAAACAACACCAAGGCCTCCTCGCTATGCCCATGTCTTGTATACGCTGCAATCAAGGCAGTCCATGAAACTACACTTCGTTCAGGCATTTCGTCGAACGCTTGGCGTGAATAATGTACCAATCCACATTTCGCATACATGTCCAGAAGGGCATTGGTCACAACAAGATCAGACAAAAACCCACTTTTAATTATAGTCGTATGGATTTCCTGGCCGGCATCCATAGCCACTAGGGTAGCACACGCTGGGAGAACACTGGCGAAGGTGAAGTGATTGGGCTGAATGCCAGCTCGCTGCATTTGGTAGAAGAGCATCAAGGCCTCCTCGCCATTCCCGTGCCTGGTGTAAGCTGCGATCAATGTTGTCCACGAGACCTCATTTCCTTCAGGCATTTCGCCCAAGACTCGGCGAGCGTCCACCAGAGTCCTGCACTTTGCGTAGGTGATCAGGAGTTTGGTATATAGAATGGTATCAGGCTTCAGTCCTGTTAGAATGATATGGGCATGTATTAGTTTGGCCTCTGGCAGAGCTTTGAATTGAAGGCAGTTTTGCAAGAGACAAGTATAGGTTGAAGAGTGCGGGCAATGGATAGAATCCAGAATGTGAAGAGCCTCTTTCAGTTGTCCTTGCTTATTCAATGTCCTCACAGAGCCATCACAACAAGTGCCAATCCCATCGCCATGGAGTTTAGCGATGGCTGTTGACAAGGTGGAGAAGTGATTGGATTTGCCAGCGTCACCATAGAGGGGAGGGAGGAGAATTTTGTTTGCGAGTACTCTCCTCATTTTGCCATGCTTCTTCCACTGCCATGGTTATACAGATGTATGCCATTCCATTTTTTCAAAGATTTAATTGGATTAGTTAATTCATTTCACGATGAACAAAATTAGTGCAAATTCAAATAGAACACATGATTTATAATCGCTAAAACTTATCGCAATAATCGACTGTTGGATATATTAATAAGGGTTGGCATGGACGTTAGGATGGGTAATAAAGAATGTTTTGCAGGTTTTTAAGCTATAGAGATCACTGCGCAGCGGAGTGTACAATAATGTTGCGTTCACATATTTGACTGCAGAGGAAATTAGGAGGTGTTGACCTGTGGCGTTTGCAAGAGTTTGTCTTCTCTCAAAAAATATATGCATATATGCGTTCGCTTTTCTCCATATAGGAATGTTCATCCCTCCATGAGGAATGTTCATCTCTTCCTTATTATACTGTCCAAGGTAGTATATAGCAATGAGTTAGCATTGAATTTTATATTAGTTTTATGTTGATTAAAAAAATGTGTATAAATTTTAATGTTTAACATAACAAATAAAAAAATTTATTTTTCAATATAACAAAATTAGTTTGGTCAATAAATTGATAGTGTTATTGCAACCTTCACTTCATTAGAGGTTTGAAATTAATTTTGACATGACTATATATGAGTGTCATTTTCTTATAAGGTACAATTCTATTGATAAAATATTTTTATAACAAATATAAAATAAAAACCACATATGTTCCTATTGAATTAACCATCTTAAAAACCACATATGTTCCTATTGAATTAGTCGTCTTTCACAAATCCCAAAACACATTGAATGGAGACACTTTACCCATCAATTCTATATAAACCAAGTCACGTGAAATGAATCCATTGACCTATGAAACAAGGGCAACATGCTGTGATGTACTACCTCCTAAAACTTTACTTTTTAGTGTTTGCAGGGATTATATAAATAATATTCAGACATTTCCTTAGTCATTCGGAAATAACGCGGATCTATACTTTCAATGATTGACACTGGTTGGTCAAAATCCCAATAATTATTGTAATATAGATATGCGTTCCACCGGGTGACTCAGAAAAAACATCAGCATGAGCAACAACTCTTTTAAAACGATACAGAAATGTGATTGCAGGATGAAAATCTTCCTTTAATTCATGACCGCCCGCCATGACATAATAATAAGAAGAAGATAGAGGAGGTAGAGGAGCAGGCGAATGTAAAAATAAAATTAAAAATTTATTTTTTATAAAAACTACAACGAAAATATACTACATATTTTTAAAAGTTTATCTGAATTTTAACTTCTTTTTTTGTAAGTTAGTGAGTATATTAGAGCCTTCTAAAAATTTACAATCTGTTTGTTCCAGGTGTCAACGGTGTCCGGCTGGGAAACAACTGTTGGCCATGGTTCCAAAATTTACTGACACCTGTCCAAAATATGTTGATACTTGTCCAAAAATAAGCAGTAGTGATTTTACTGAGAGAAACTACTGTGCCACGCAAGGATTTGGGATGTCTGAGATTTAAGCTAAGCATATCAGAATGTCTAAACATAGCTGACTGTTTATAAATTTGCCTTACGAATTGGAAAAACATTGATTGAGAGACTAACAAAAAAGAGAACTTTTTAGAGATTTGGACCATAAGATGGGCCTGCGAAGACTTGGGTATTCTTCATCTTGCCTTTGTCTCGTTCAACACTTGCCTGCCTGAGGTCTTGGAGGAAGATTAGCAACTTGTCCACCTTGCTCCTTTGTTCTTCTTCATGCGTCTGCAACTCCTTGAGAGCGTTTTTGATGTCCTGCTAGCCTTTAGCTAGAACGCGCAGAGCCTGAGAAATCTCTTCCTGGCTAGCATGACTGTGGCCAAGGGGGCAGGTCGGAGAATCCGTCGGGGTGGTGGAGATGGCTTCAGAAAGGTGGCGTCGTGGTGGAAGAGGAGAGGGTGGGGGTGGTGCATAGCCCAGGGAGTTCCCGAAGGCGTCGAACCATTCAACCTGGCATCCATATTCATTTGAGAGAGATGAGAGATCTTGAGTTGCTTCCAGTGGTGTCTCTGTTGGAGCAGGAGCTAAAATAGGAGGCAGAATAAGAAGGGTGTCTAAATCTAAAGGGATATCAGTGCATGGTCTCTCATTGTCCGAAAGGTGGGCGGAATTTGGCATTTTCCTGCCCCTGGCTGCGTACCAGGTCGCGCCTCTTCTAGATTTTCCCCTCAGGCGTGCCATAAGGGGTGTTGAGACTGGGAGGGTGGATGCACAGAGCTTGGAGATCATTCAAAACTTGTGAGGGGGAGGGAGGGCGTAGTGAGATGATAGAGTGGAAATGTCCCATAGTTTGGTTATGAGGGCTCCTGGTTCGGGAGGGGGAGGTGACTGTTGAGGTGATGTGTAACTTTCCATACTCGTTCGCACCCTACAAAATCTCCAGCTCGTGCGACAGGCTTCGGGCGTGAAGGGTCGGTAAAGTGGCGGCATGGACAATTAAAACACGAGGTGATGTGTTGGGTAGGGGATGGGAAGTGTTGTGAGAGCTGGTACCTGCGAGCTCCACCTGGTTGTCTAGCTGGCCGATTGGCCTCTCCGTGTCACATGCGCGATTGTTGCCTGGTATCACCCCATCCGAGGATCTTAATTTTAACTTATTAAATAAGGAAAGATTAAAAGATAATATAAATGTATTACTATTAAAAATATTCAAATCAAAATACATTTATATATATATATATATATATATATATATAAGACTTGTTATATTTCCTTTTTAATTACTTCATTATTTAAAATTTTACATTTTAAAGGACTTTCAGATTTTTCATCTTGATTTATGCAATTTTATTTATCTTGACTTGTCAGATAACCCTGATAAAAATTATAAATTGTGGAACAGGATGATTATGCTCAGCCTGCTTTGAAAGGGGTATTGAACGTGTTGAAGTCTTGTTCACATGTCAAATCGGTGAGGCGCATGGTTTATACTTCGTCTATGGCAACAGCCTGTCCGCTAAATGAGGAAGGAAAACTTATGACTGGCTCCACTATGGACGAGTCAACTTGGACTCCTGTGGATTTCATGAGAAGGAAACCCCATCCTGCTAATGTATGTATATATAGTGTGAGGAGAATACTGGAGTTTGTATCTCAAATATGGCATAACATAAATGTCGTGATTATTATGTGTGTAGTTTTATTACATTTCGAAGACTTTGGCGGAGAAAGTAGTGATTGAGTACGGGTTAATTGGCAGAAGTGACGGGGTGTTTCTCGAGCACTGGCAACATCCGTCTGTGCTCTGACCACCATGAGTTGAACGCTATGCCAAATTCTTCTTTGAAAAGGAAGCAACTCGTAAAATATTCTTTTACTATTACGACGTAGCCACTCATATATTCATCCACTCATCTATTTGTATTCAACAATAAAATATTATTTTACTACTACGACGTAGTCACTCATCTATTTGTATTCAACAGATATGAAGGACGGAGTTCTGTCCTTTCCCATTAATTCAAAGTCTCGAAATATGCGAAGGCTGCAATAACACTATCAATTTATTGACCAATGAGAAGTTAAAAAAATAATATTTTTGTTATATTAAAAAATATTTTTTTTTACTTGTTATGTTCAACATTAAAATTGATATAAATTTTTCAAGTCAACACAAAACTAATATGAAAGTCAATGCTAACTCATTGCTATATACTACCTTCGACAGTACAATAAGACTCTTTTTTTTATTTTATTTTCTTATTTTTCCAAATGTGTAGTTATGGAACCATTTTTAATTCTTTTGGTAAGTTACCATTGACCTATGAAATAAGACTTTTTCTTTTTTTTTTCTTATTTTTCCAAATGTGTAGTTATGGAACCATTTTTAATTTTTTTGGTAAGTTACCATTGACCTATGAAATAAGACTCTTTTTTTTTTTTTTTTTTTTNAGGGATTGCTGGTTCCAGCAGTGGAGGGGAAGGTGGGGGAGCCTGACCCAAACCGGGACAGCTGAGGGGACGTCTTGGGTGGGGTCGAAGTCTGGCGACCACTTATTTAGATAAAGACCCTGAGGACCCATAAAATATGGCCCCTTTCTGAAAATTAAACCTCTGTCTTCCGGGCAATCGAAGACAAACACAAAAAATCCCTTCCCTACAAAATAACTTTTGACCCCCTCTTTGATCAGAGGTTTCCAATTCCTTTGAGTCCAGTCCTCCACCGATTTGGGGGATGGCCAGAGGCCCGTAAACTGTCCAATGAGTCCTTTCTCGGCCATATTCAAGGCAACTTTGCAAGTCTCTGCTTCCGGCAAGGCCACCGAGGGGATTGAGGCCATTTTCTTGACAAACTTCTGCTGGCTTGCGGAGGGCGGGCGCTTCGGGCAGCTGCAATCATAGTCCTGAAAGCTAAGACCTCCGGGGGCGGATCTGGATCCCCAGGACCTTCCATGGAAAGGGGCGATGTGAGACAAACCTAGGAACGCAGGGCCTCAAGGGCGCAATGAGACGGCCTGCAGTCCAGACGCAGGATAAGGGTTTTTCCTTACCAATTCGGTTGTTCTTCGCCATAGCTCAATGTTACACACTGGAAAATGGGACGATTATAGCATGCATGCAATCGATATGCATGCAACTAATCCCAACGTTCACTGCTCTCCTCTCCTCTTCACCAGCGATCCGCCTCCACAGCAGCACAAGATAAACACACCCCTCTCCAACGATCTGTGGAGGTAGTTCGCTCCCCAAAGGAAAGCCGCCTGCGAGAATGTGCTTCCGGGAAGTCGCGGAAGGGTGAGTAATAGAGGTTCGCACCCTACCAGAGGAGGGGCCTGCGAACCTCTACAGTTTTCACACCTGCACTCTCGGCTTCTTCAAAAGATCACCTAACATCTTAACTAACTAGTTGAGCTTCATGCAATTTAAATTTAAAGAGTCCCCGGGATCTTAATTTTAACTTATTAAATAAGGAAAGATTAAAAAATAATATAAATGTATTACTTTTAAAAATATTCAAATCAAAATACATTTAAATATATATATATAAGACTTATTATATTTCCTTTTTAATTACTTCATTATTTTAAATTTTATATTTTAAAGGACTTTCAGATTTTTCATCTTGATTTATGCAACTTTATTTATCTTGACTTGTCAGATAACCCTGATAAAAGTTCTAAATTGTGGGATAGGATGATTATGTTCAGCCTGCTTTGAAAGGGGTATTGAACGTGTTGAAGTCTTGTTCACATGTCAAATCGGTGAGGCACATGATTTATACTTCGTCTGTGGCAGCAGCCTGTCCGCTAAATGAGGAAGGAAAACTTATGACTGGCTCCACTATGGACGAGTCAACCTGGACTCCTGTGGATTTCATGAGAAGGAAACCCCATCCTACTAATGTATGTATATATAGTGTGAGGAGAATAGTGGAGTTTGTATCTCAAATATGGCATAACATAAATGTCATGATTATTATGTGTGTAGTTTTATTACATTTCGAAGACTTTGGCGGAGGAAGCAGCGATTGAGTACGGGTTAATTGACAGAAGTGACGGGGTATTTCCCGAGCACTGGCAACATCTGTCTGTGCTCTGACCACCACGAGTTGCATGCTACGCCAAATTCTTCTTTGAAAAGCAAGCAACCAGTAAAATATTCTTTTACTATTACGATGTAGCCACTCATTTATTCGTCCACTCATCTATTTGTATTCAACAGAGATGAAGGACGAAGTTCTGTACTTTCCCATTAATTCAAAGTCTCGAAATATGCGAAGGTTGCAATAACACTATCAATTTATTGACCAATGAGAAGTTAAAAAAATAGTATTTTTGTTATATTAAAAAATAATTTTTTTTACTTGTTATGTTCAACATTAAAATTGATATAATTTTTTCAAGTCAACACAAAACTAATATGAAAGTCAATGAGCCCCTGAGGGGGCAGCTCAATTGGCAAGTGCCGTGAAAATGAAGTTCCATGAGGTTTCGAGTTCAACTCCCCCCGACTTACAATGTGTGCCACGTAAGGGGCATCGTGGGCACACCTGGAGGTTATAGTGGTAGCCGTTGGATAACACGACCACGTGTAACGCGATCACGTGCCCAACTAGTTGCTGATTCTGCCAGACACAAAAAAATAAAAAAAAATATGAAAGTCAATGCTAACTCATTACTATATACTACCTTCGACAGTACAATAAGACTCTTTTTTTTTATTTTATTTTCTTATTTTTCCAAATGTGTAGTTATGGAACCATTTTTAATTCTTTTGGTAAGTTACCATTGACCTATGAAATAAGACTCTTTTTATTTTATTTTATTTTCTTATTTTTCCAAATGTGTAGTTATGAAACCATTTTTAATTCTTTTGGTAAGTTAATTGATAGCTACGGGGTTAGAAACCCAATGGATCTGGTGGCAGGCTTGTTCGGGCAGCTTGCTGGCATTGGTGGGGCAAACTCCCATCCATTTTTTTGGCAGACGCGATTTGGCATACGGTTAAACTTGTTAGGACAATCTCTACGAACACAAAACCTCCACTATACACTAAAAACTACTATTAAAAAAACCAGTTGCTTATGGAGACATATGATAGAAACGATGGGCTCCAAAATAAATTTAGGTTTTTTTGAAATGACATATTTTAATTATAGGAACGGACTAAAGCACTCACACACCCTCTGAGGGGAATGGGAAACCTCAAAGGCAATAGAAACTCGGTAAGTTTACATAGATTTGAATAAAATTTCTTTTATTATCTTCGAAGGCAATATATCGCAGCCTGCTGCACTTGTTAGTAATGCCATGTTTTTTTATTTTCCTCAATTGTGGCAAAATTGACAATAATTTAGTTGTTAATTTATGGTAAGGATAATTATTTTAAATTATTATTTGCAAATAAACATTAATTCATTCACACTTTTTTATTATTACTTATTCAAACTCAAATACAATACATTATATAGGTGTTGTGAGATCCAACTTATTCCAAACTTAGAGATAGAGGTTGAGAGAATATCTCAATTATTTTTAACAAACTCAAACCAATTCAAAAGTAAGCATTAATTTTAACACTCTCTCTTAATGCTTACACCACAAAGAACAATATTGAAATCAAATAGACATATTATAGAACTAATTCTAACACCCTCCCTGAATGCTTACATTACAAAGAACAACACTTAAATCAAATAGACATATTATAGAACTATGATCTATGTTTGGTATGGTCTTCATCAACATCTTGATCCACTTCTGAAATCTCATAGACTACGCTCTTTCTCAACCATTCATTCAAGCTACCAGTTGATTAATTGAAGATACATTTGCTTCTAACCATCAATTTCATATTTGTAATGACCGACAATTCTTGACATACTTCCATCTACCAAAATACATAGCTTGTTGCATTTGCCAGAAAAATAGTCTAGTTATTGAATCATTCTATTGACATGCTTCCATCTGTCAAAATACATAGCTTGTTGTATTCACTAATTATATAGGAAAACAATCTTTATATTCAATGTATCCAACAATCAATCTTACAACGTGACTTATTTTACACAAGCTTACAAACACACAAAGATCACAAATTGTAGACATAACCAATGATTGTTGTTCTTTGGGCATCGAGATACATCAAGAACCACAAGCTTGTAACAGACTGTAAACATAACCAAACCAAACCAATGACTGTGTTCTTGTAGTATCAAAATACATTAAAAACCACTAACTTTTAATTATGCTACTCTGTTCTATGAGAGGTTCTTCGTTTAATTTTACAAACTAGAAATAATGTTAATACATACTTATTCTATCAAATAAATGAAAGAAAATTTCACCACCACCTAGAGCTCTTCAATTGGCCTTTGAACACCTCTGATAATGCACACGTAGCTGAAAGACACATGGGAAACATTTATGATATATATAATTTTTAGATCCACCACATCCATGATCCTCAACAAATCTGTCATACAAACCTCTTGTTATGACCAGATCTAGGTTGCATTGTCTCTAGACGAATTCCCAGTTTTCTTTTCTTCCAATGAACAGGTGTGCCATAAAATGTGCAAACATCGAACCTCAAACAATTTTCCGGCTTCGTCTTCAGTGAAGAGTTGTCAATGATATCAATAACCTTGACGTTCTTTCGTTTGAAATCAATGATCTTTGGCACTACCATCATCAACACGGAATTTTAATTTGCAAGTGGCATTTTATAATACCTATTGTATATGCACAAACCCATTATGATCTGATCTGAACGCCTAACACAGGCACATCAAATGTCGGGACAAAGGAATTCTTGATCGAAAAATCTCCTGAAGATTAGCATGTTGTTGGACACTGAACAGGTCCGTAGTGGTCCTCTAAAGTTGGAAAACTTAAATGGCAATGATGTTACTCTCTACACCTAGTCCTTTCTTCCAATCAGAAGCTTCGCGTTGGTCTCTCTACTACAGTTCTCCCACTGTGTGCAGGAAGCCATACCGATCTAATAAAGGCAATGATTCTCTTACAAAACACGCACAAAGGAAATACAACACACATACATCTCAACACACTTTGTTCTCCTACACATTACAAAAATGATTAAAATTGCAGAATTTCCATGATCACAACCCCTCTCACGAGAGAGTCAGGTTTGTACTAGCTTTGATATCAATTTAGAAAAGTTGCTCGCACAAACAATTCTTTTATTATTATGTATTCAAACTTAGATACAATACATTATATAGGTGTTGTGAGATCCAACTTATTCTAAACTTAGAGAGAGAGGTTGAGAGAATATCTCAAGTGTTTCTAACAAACTCAAACCAACTCTAAAGTAAGCATTAATTATATCATTAACATGTTTCCTTACATTCGAGAACAACAAACTCTTAACCAATCAAAAGCAGTTTTAGATCTTATTTAAACACCCAAAAACAATGGTTTCAACTTAAATAATATCCGCAAAAAAACCATATCCCTTAGTGTAATCACTAAAGATACCTCTAATGAAATTATATACTTTCTCATAACATTTAACATTTAAATCTCTCGTACATGAAACAAACTAAGATATTGATTACAATTTAACTTACCTCATAGAAAAATAATGTCATGGTTTTAAAATCTTTACTATCTTAAAATTATTAAATATCATAAAATTATTATAAATTCAAATTTATTAAATATTAAAAATAATTAAAATTTTTGAAATATATATACATACACATATTCAATTCAAAATTAATATGGATAAATTAACAATACAATATATCTGTATAAGTACTATAATATATTCCTACTATAATTGTAAAATATTTCACTTTTTTCTAACAATAATCTATTTGCAAAAAAAACACTTTCCTTAACAAAGCCCTAGTTTTAATTTACAAAACAAACTAAAAACCTTTTTAGATTTATAAACACAAATCATGAAAGTGACACTGAACCAATAAAAATAAATGGAAGGGGAAGAAAGGAGATTAAATTATAAAGAATATTATGGTAGATCCATACCTGTGAAATGGTTCATAGTCATTTATCATTTATGGAGTTCATTACTCATAAGGCTCTCTATTATTTCAATGCACTTCAATGCTTCCTTTCAAAATTCTACAATCATATTTGAAAAGCATCATTCATTTGCATGAATAAAATATAAGTCTAAGATCAACGTAATATTGATTTAAGATAAGATATAAATCTAATTCAAAATCTTTAACTCTATGTAAAATGATCATTTTTATAAGTATTTTATTTCTTTCATAGGTTTTATGAAGAAAAAGTTCACATTTTAGAACCATACCAAAATATCCATATTTTGGGCACGCTAAAATTGATCAAAATTGACTCTAACGCATTCCTAATCAAGTTTTACCCTATTAACAAGGACCATGTAGGCTTTATCTCATTATGAGTGTGACTGCACTTTCTGAGAGAGCAAGAGTGTGAGTTAATAAAATCAAGGAAAAATGTTGATTCACTAAAATTATTGGATATTTACAACATTTCCATACTAAATAAACTACCTAGTAATATTGAATGGGAATAAAAAAAATTGGTACATGCAAGTCAAATTTCAATAATAATAGACGCCCCTTAATGTTTAAGGCCAATAGAACATCACATGGTTGATATACATTTTGATTTTCTTCATCAAAAAAGGACTTACAAGAGCTTAGAGGGGAATTAAAATGTTGAATAGGAGACAAGTAAACCACGTACAAACACATAAAAAAGGTAAGATTAATCATCCTTTCTTTCATGAGTTGGGCATACCTATGCTCATGTATAAGTTAAGTAAAGCACAACATATGAGTGGATCATGGAAAATCAAAATGGAAAGAATGTCAAAATACATCATATAAATGGATCCATGGCATTGCAAAATGGGAAGGTCGAGTCATATTACATCAATATCACAAATACATCATCAATACATCCTTTGATATGATTTCATCAAAGTGAATGGCATAAACTAAAGAAGATGAAAACCCCACAACCTGAAAAGGGGCTCATACAAATGTAATGAACTCAAATGTTGGTTGTAAAGAGCTCCAAATCAAGGCTCCAATAATATATGAAAGGCACTGAAATGCCCATGCTCTTCCACTAAATTTGGAACAATAACACCACTCAGTATGATTCTCCACATGTGATAGTGAGTTAATGTTGAATATATGAAAGAAAATATATTCATAAATCAATAATGAAAATTATTGTTAGATGCAAGGTAACCCACTAATAATGAAAACGGGAACCATGATACTTGCACAGTCCTAACAAAGTGAATATTTGATCTAAAATTGAAAACTAAAATGAACCATCCATTTTGAAACAATTATTAATTATGATAATCCACTTCCAAATGTGAGGAAATCCATCAATGATGAAAGTGGAAACCAAGGTACCAATCCTTCATATCAAACTCGTAGAGAAAATTTGTCATGATCAATAAGTATAGATTTGTTGGAAAAAAATGCAATAATGAATCCTTTCAACCAACACAAGATAACAAGATAATTGATGAATAATCAAGACCATCACTCAAATCAAAGGAAATAAGACAAACATGGGAAAGGTGATGCAAAAAAAACATTTACACAAAGAAATAAGGAAAAGAATGACATGGGAAACTACAAAGGAAACCATAGGAATATGACTCAACTAAAAAGTGGAATGGAGTGAGTAACAATAAGCAAAATGGGAAATAGAAACTCAAGTTTGACAAGAAAAGTGGCGGCTTGGAAAAACTCAAACACCTTGATAACTTGGTGGAAGGAAATAAAGGCGTGACTCTATGCAAATGCTATGGAAAAAAGGGAAACACCAACGAATGTCTAAGTAAGACTCTCGATGACTTAACAATGTGGGAACAACCCTTGACTCGTCATATTTCCATTCTTTCCCCATTTTTTTTGTTTTTATCCAAAAAAAAAATTCATTATTCAAAGAATGAAAGATTAAAGAGAGTAGGTGGGTACTCATGTTGCACCAAAATGTGTTCCCAAATGAAACGAAACATATGGTTAAAAAAAAGTTAGGCAATAGATACACTACAATCAACAAGAACCGAAGCATATTCCTCTCCTCAAATTGCAATGGTTCACACCGAGATGGTGTCGAAAAGACAAAAAGTAGCAAGTACTAGATGGAAGTGAGCAATAAAATTTAATGTACAACAAAAAAATGATCCGGATTTATTTTTGGAACGAAATGAAAGAAGAGAAATTACAATGAAACACTCGTGAAAATTTCCAGAAACAGAGAAATAAAATAATACTTTATTTCTATTAATGAAAGAACTGTAAAGAGATTGTAAAAATACAGAGTGCAAGACTYGTTAGCTTTATCTTTGAGAAGAGATGTGACGGCTACATTCATTCGCAAGAAGATGATTACAATGAGGCTCTGAAGGCCTTTTTATGATAAAAAGGAATGCCAAAATTCTATACATCCAAGAAACTAACCCTAGGGGATGAAACRCCAAAATTCATGTGGGCYCCATTAGGGTAAGTTAGTACATTAACTTCCTAGGGTCGTAACTTTTGCATACGATCTCCGTTTTAGGCGTGTGATAGCCCGTTGGAAAGGTATTTTTTAGAAATACACATTACACTATCAATATTTGACTCTATCTATAGTTTGAATGTGGAGATCCAAAAAACACTGTTTAGGGGCCCAAAACGGCCCTGTAAGTACAACAAGATGTGTTGACATGAAAACATACAAAATAAGCCAATTGGATTAGGTGGGAGGCCACCAGTATCCACCTGAAAAATGTGTAGGGATTCAGACAATCCTGGAAGTGTAGAACCCACAATTACAATGAAGTACAAAAGAACGTGTTGTACTAAAAAATGACAAGAGGAGCTAGTTGGAACAGGTGGGTGGCCACCAATATCCACTTGGATAAAAAAAAAAAAGCAAATGAAAGAGTGGGTGGGCCCATGGGAATTTCTAAAAAGAGATGAGAAAGAAGAATATGGCTTTAAAACACAAACTCAATCTAGAAGGGCTTTTGATCTTATGGAAAAGACTTAGGATAGGTGCCAAAGTGGTGCTACTCTAAGAAACCCATCATAGGAGGGATCTACTATTGGATGCATGTAAAGGTGATAAGAAAGTTGGGATAGTGCACCAACTTCCAACGGGGTGGATCCTACTATAAATTCAAATGGAAAAAGGTTCATATGCAATGTTACAAAGGGAAATTCTAATAATATATGCCAAATAAAGAATAAACCAACTTACTGAGCAACCCATAGTTAAAAGAATGATTCAAAGGTACCAAAAAATACAGTTCAAGGTCCCACACCCAAAAAACAACTAGAAAATAGTATTAGATCCTTTATGGGATACAAAATTGATGCAAGTGTTCACAACCTAAAATTGGTCAACAATATCCTAAGTAGTTGAAAAAACAAGTCTTTATAATGGAAAAGTGGTCCAAAGTGTCCTTGTAAAGCACAATAGGTGGTCTTGGTAGAGAGGAATCAAAGAGATCAATATTTCTAGAGGAGATGGAGTCTAAGTGCACACTAGTGGAGAAGTTAGGTCCAGGAAGGAATTCTATTTGTGAACCGAGATGCAGGCCATCCCAATGAGTCTCCAAAAAAGTTACAGCCTCAAAGAATTTATAATCATCATAGAATATCATGGTCAAAAAGGAAAAAGCACATCCACAAATGGGGAGAGAGTGGCTTTGCTATCCCCAAGGGAGAAAATACATCTTTAATACCTAAGACTATGTCCTTCACATGATTCAAAATCTCATGCACAATGGGAGTTGATATTGTGCAAGTGGTGGAAGTGGCCTTACAATGCATTTATGAAAGAGATTTGTCTAACCAAAAATAGGAAAAGGATTGGTATGGGATACTAAGGGTAACACATTATCCTTGATCACATGTGGTTGAGAACTATAATAGAAATATGATCAAAGCTGATAATGTGATCTTCATACAAATATTACATTACACAAAAGAGTGAAAACACCATGTCTTCAATTGCATACATGTAGTGAAACACCTAGGGAGCAAGTTGAAGTCCATTAGGGTTTCCATAACCACTACATAGAATAAAATAGTCTTATCACCTAACTTAATGTAATCATTAGGTATAATTCTTATTGATTCACATGGTCTATCATCAAAGTTCTGCAACTTGGGCATTAGTGGGGGAGGGTGGGAGAATCTAAAAACTGCTAAGAAGACAAGGATATAACACGTGAATAGGCTCCTTCATCCACCATGCATCAATGAATCTTGAACCAACTTTGACTAAGGACCCTAATATATAAATTATTGGAGGAAGGAAGACCTTATAATAATGAGGATTGCATACTTCAATTTTCCTCACAATGGGTAGGTCTATTGGACAATGGGACGCAAAAGTGGAAGTGATGCCCCCTTTATTTGTTGATTCCAATTTTCCAATGAGGTAGATAGGTTAGGATGACCAACCATGTGAGTTGTTGGAAATCAAAATGAAAAATCAAGTGGAGATTTAACATTTTAAGTAATGAGTTCATGCAAAGGGTAGGGTTGTTGCAAAGGTGAAAGATCTTTTGGGGTCATGTGATTAGGTAAACGAACCCTCAATCATCAAATTTTCACAAGATCATGACACATATTAGCATAATAATCTTTCCCGTGAATGACACAAAGATGTTTCAATATACAACCTTGTTTAGGTTTCATTCCACGTTGGTTGGCGTTGCTATTTCCCCCAAAATTATTAACATTTCCCCCTTTCCCTTGGTTCCTATTCTTACCCTTCTTCCTCTTCGATGGTTCTTGGTTATGAGGTTGGATTTGATTAGAGGCCAAATGTTTCCTAGGTTTGGAAGGAGAAGATAGGACCATGTTAACATTTGGTGAAAACAATGGATGATGATTAGTCTGACATGGAGAAGAAAGCACCCAAACCAAAATCTCTATGTTTAAGTTTGGGAGGTTAAGGGTAGCCATGATAAGTACCCAAACAATTTTAGGTGGTGGAAACTTGGTGTTCCTTGAAATATTAGCCATGATAAACTATGAGAAGTTGTTGCAAAGGTGTCTATCAAAGAGGAAAATTCACCAAATGGCAGTGATCAAGATCAAGAAACAAGGGGAACATCTAGGAGAAGATGAAACTGATATGTTAGAAATTTTCATCCAAATCAATGATTAATTATTTAATTAATCAATTCTCATGGTTACTTAGTTTCTAAAGGTTAATTTTATATACAATTAAAAAATTATCCCAAATTCACATAATCAAGTATTAAGAAGACAAATCAACAACCCAAAGACAAATCCCAATCCAATCTTGGTGTTCTAAACCAAGAGAAGAAAATTCTAAGTTACTTTTAAGATCTATCACTAAAAAAATGATATTTTTGGTCCTATGTTCTCTATGCTATGTCAAACAAATGATATCAAGAAGATGTCATAAACTAGAAAATATCAAAATTTGTTACTCAATCATGTATTGTAACATCCCTTGTTACCAATCTACTCTGATACCAATCTGTAACATACCCCAGTCTCCTAGTTGGGTACTGCGCTCTGATACCAATATGTAACGTCCCCAACCACCCAGGCTGGGCCACATCACACAATCTCAACTTCTTCCATTAATACTATAATGTAACATCCTCGTTACAAAATTGTTTTGATACCATAATGTAACATTACCCAACTTACTACTGAACAATGCTACTCCAAAATCCAGTGCACAACTTCTAATCTAAACACTAGTCTACGCGGTATCACTTGAAGTAACATGATCAACCTCAAGCTGAGTCACGCCACAATAACTTTATCCTTTTTACAAAAGTTAAAACATTGGAAGCAAGTCAATACAACTGTGCACACAAGGAAACAAGGCACACAACACTTATGCACGTGTAAACCATATTGAACATATGCTCACCACTACACATGCAACCATTCCAGTGTCACACACCAATTCTGATTTTCCTCATGAGCGCAAACTACTTCCCTGTGTGCACAAGAAAATCCATCCCCTGTGCACACAGAGTATTCCTACACGCATGACCATTTTCACCTCACCTCGGAGACTCATGACCATTATCATAAGGTTAACTTAACAAGACTAACTAACAATATCTGTAATTCTCATGCATGACTACAAATCCAGGTTATAAACACCACACTTACATGTGCAAACAACAATAAACAGAGTAACAACAACTACTTATATGCAACGACATACAAGATTTAAACTTGTAATAAACATATATAATCAAGCACATAGTAAATGAGACAAGCACACAAAGAACACTTATCTTTTATGAAAGTCACCAACTACACGCAAAACTTAGACATTCCTCCCTATAAGTTTTAAACCTGCGAAGTAAAGCAATGCATATAGATTCTTAAGCAATACATAAATTAATCAATGGCTCATACACAAAGTACACAGAGATTTTTACCGGAAACCCTCAACCGGGAAAACCTTTCTTATTTTCATTATATC
>SNQJ01S0019981.1:43969-69477 GCA_010110895.2 Picea sitchensis
CCCTCTGAAGCCAAAAACGTGCTCTGATACCACATGTAAGTTTTAAACCTGTGAAGTAAAGCAATGCATATAGATTCTTAAGCAATACATAAATTAATCAATGGCTTATACACAAAGTAGACAGAGATTTTTACCGGAAATCCTCAACCGGGAAAACATTTCTTATTTTCATTATATCGAATTTCACCGTTCGCCATACAATATATACAATGTTTTTAGGTATTTCGTAGATACCAAAACCCTAATCCCTTAATCCGGGATTAATTTACAAATCAGCTAAAAATAGCAAAATCCGTTAAAAATAGCAAAAACCACCAAAAAAAAAATATTTGGGACGCTGCGCGTAACCAGGGGGGGGCATACTTGCCCCCCCCTGGGACCCCCCTAGGAAAGCGCCCGGTGCACACGACAAAGCTCTAGGTGAAGGTATCGTCAGACGCAGTTGTCGTATCTGACGCACCCACACACACACACACATGCAAAGAATATAACACATTTTGACGACCTTATGGAAAAAGTTGGTGTTGTCGACAACCCCAACTATTTGACGACCTTAGTTGAGATGAGATTCTTCTGGTTATTGTTATCAACAATGAAATGCAATGGGGTCCCCTTCACCCACATCTATGAATGAAATATGTGCTCCCCCTCTTCAGAATTTAGTGGCTCTTCTAGTTGAATTGTTGTGGTCATGACAGTAGCAGTGGGGTCTGCGTCGATGATATGTCTATTTTCAATATTTTATGGATCAGATTCTAAATTAGGGTTTGACTCTATGTCTTTGACCTCGACCACCAGTGACTGTTTCTAGCGACATTCATCGGTGTTGTGCTAGGAATTTTTGTGGAAGTCACACCACTTCCCAGCGTCATTCTTTGTCTTTACTTTACCATTTTTGTCTTGTGTCTCAGAATGGTTGTCTAGAGGTAGTTGGTGAGGGTCATCTTTACCTTGATTTGGTTGTTGCAGATTTGCAGGCCCGAATTCCCATTTGTTCTAGTGCCTAAGTTTCTGCTCGATTTTGACAACATATCAATAGGCAACTCCCAATGATGAGATGTTTATGAAATCCATTTTGGTTTGGATGTACCTATGCAGAGCCCCATGGTATTTCAGAACCAAATGTTGCTCAGATTATTTGATACCTAGTTTGGTGCACAAGGTATGGAAAATATTTATGAACTCTGACACTGTTTGGCTCTTCTCTTGCCGCAGTGCGGTCCATCTCATGTACTGGTCTTCATAGTTATCAATAGGATAGTACTATTCTTTGACTGCATCCACAAAAAAATTCCAAGTGGGCTCGACCCCATATATTCCAAATTCATCTGTGGAACTTTGCTCCCAGTAAGTTTCCCACCAATGTTTGACATGGGGGAGAGCCTTGAGGAGTGCGAAGGTGATATTTTCCCCGTCGAAATTTTTTTGAACAGAGAAATAACCTTCTAATATATTTAACCATTTTTCTAGGGCATCCACATCTATATGACCTTCAAATATGGGAATATCAAAATTAACTTTTACCTTGAAGGGAGAGGTTCCTCCAAAATGGCCACTTGATGAAGATGTGTCGGTTTCTATCAGCAAGCGTTGAAGAATGTGTGAAAAATTATCCATCATTTCATCCCTCTGTCACGCAAGAGCTTTCTCAAGTAACAGGTTAATAGAATCTTCTGCCCAATCATCTTTCTTTTCTGCCACCATCGAGGGTTTCTTGGGTGTGCGAGAGTGATTTTCCTCAAGAGAGACAAACTCGATACCCAAGTGGCTATACTTGGACCTCATCGGGGACATGCGCTGAAAAATGATCAAGAGTAGCCTGCTCTGATACCACTGATTTGAATTTATTTTCGGAACAAAATGAAGCAGAGAAATTACAATGAAATACTCATGAAAATTTCCAGAAACAGAGAAATAAAACAATACTTGATTTCTATTAATGAAAGAATTGTAAAGAGACTATAAAAATACAGAGTGCAAGACTCGCTCGAATGGTGGAAGCTTTATCTCTGAGGAGAGATGTGACAACTACGCTCATTCACAAGAAGATGATTACAATGAGGCTTTGAAGGCCTTTTTATGATAAATAGGAATGCCAAAACCTTAGACATCTAAAAACCTAACCCTAGGAGATGAAACACCAAAATTCATGTGGTCCCTGTTTGGGTAAGTTAGTACATTAACTTCTCGGGGTCGTAATTTTTGCATAGGATCTTTGTTTTAGGCGCGTGATAAACTATTGGAAATGTCTTTTAGATAAATACACATTACGCCGTCAAACTCTGACTTTGTCTATAGTTTGAATGTGGTGATCCAAAAAAACACTGTTTAGGGCCCCAAAACGGACCTGAAAGTACATCAAGATGTTATGACATGAAAACATACAAAATAAGTCATCTGGCTTACGTGGGAGGCCACCAGTATCCACCTGGAATATGTGTAGGTCTTCAAACAACCCCGAAAGTGTATAACTCACAATTACAAAGAAGTACAGAAGAACGTGTTGTACTAACAACTGACAAGAGGAGACAGTTGGGATAGGTGGGTGGCCACCAATATCCACCTGGATCATGAAGTCTCCGATCCCTGCAACTAATGGCCAGATCACCTGGGAACAATTCCCATCAAAACTCTCACCTGGATAAAATTCTCACATGCTTGACAACCCGCCTCTTCAACAACAAATCTCTCACCTAGAGAGACTGCTCATGGGCTTGACAACCTGCGTCGACAACAAAACTTTGGATACAAAACATAAACCCCTTACAGGATATTCTTTGCATATAAGGTAATAGTATTCCTTTCTCCCATGGACCGACCCCTTCTTCTCTAGAAAACATGAATGAATCCTCCCAAAAGAGTGAGTTCTCTCTCTTAAAATACACTAAGGCCTAAAATATATATTACATGCTTTAAACTCGACACCTGTCACCTTAAGAAGTAGCTTAATCCACTTGGTGACTCATTCCCTTCCCTCAGGAAATTAGGATAGAATAATTATCCATAACATACACTTTTCCAAAAATATTCATAAAATATTCCCTAAGACTTAAGTCCCCCCTTTTCCCTTTTTCCAGTAGAGTTAGCCCTCTGTGTTTTTTTCGTCTGATCTATTTGTGCACAGTGATGTGATATTATTAATGAGTGTGAGAGCACTTCCAGGTAATTCCTGTGCACTTACTCAAGTGCATGCAACATTGTGAAATGTGCACACTTACCCAGGTGTGCACAACACTTTGAAATGTGTGCACCCTTTCCTTGATAATAATTCTTTCTCACTACTCAAGCGTGTGCAAAACCAAAACTTGGTGTCAATGGATCACCGGTCTATATGTACATTTAAATTTACAATTGGTACCAACGGCTCACCAGACTATATGTATAATTACAAATGGGGTTCATATTAGGGACATTACATTCCCCTCCCCCTTATTTATGCATTGTCCTCAGTGCATCATATACACATGTACACACAAAATTTTAAAAATATTTGAAAAGATGTGGATACTCTACCCACATAGCATCCTCGCGCTCCCAAGTTGCATCATTGGGACCGTATCAGGTCCATTGGACCTTTACCAACTGCATGGATCGATTCCATAGCTGTTTGATTTTTCGATCCAATATGCAAACCATTCGCACTCAAAAATCGCCTTCTGGCTCCACCTGAATCACATTCCAATCAATAATATGATTAACCTCAGGTACATAATTTTTAAGCAATGATACATGGAAAAAATTATGAATACACAAGGATGTATGAAATGCAAGCATATATGCGACAAAACCAATCCTCTCTAGGATTTCAAATGGCCCACAGTAGTGCGCTGCCAACTTAGAACAATTTCCCAACTCCAGGGAACTACATCTAGATTTTACTTTCAAGAACACATGGTCACCCACTTTAAACTCTCTGTGGATTCTGCCTTTATCTATGCATCTTTTTTGTCTGTCTTGGACATCCTTTAAATTATGCCTTATCTTTACCATATGCTCTTCCATTTCCTAGAGCAGATCTGGCCCAACTACTGCACGGTCTGCTGGGTTGTCCCAACTCATTGGCATGCTTCACTTTATACAATAAAGTGTCTCAAATGGGCTCATATTTAAAGATGCTTGATGCCCATTATTGTAAGCAAAATCTACCAAGTGAAGGTAGTCTTCCCATTTTGATGGTTTATCCATCACATACATCCTGATCATATCTTCAATCAGTCAATTTGCCTTCTTTGTTTGTCCATCTATCTCAGTGTGATAGGTTGTACTAAAGTTCATATTTGTACCAAATCCTTTGAATAACCCTTTCCAAAATTTTGAGTTGAACTTGGAATATCTATCAAACAAAATTGTCTTAGGTACACCTATTGGAAGATTGGTTGTTTTCATTGATGTCAACCCTAGTCATTGGTTGTAGTCATTGATGTCAACCATAGCCATTGGATTTTGGACCCAATAGTTGATCGAAGTGGATAGACATGAATGAAATTACACATGCATATACAACACCCATGGATAGATAGTATAAGTCATGTTGCTTCCGGTGGTATGTGGCACGTCACGTGGATCCTCATGATTGAGGATAAATGAATTTTTGAAGATGACAATGTGAATTGAAGCAAAAACTACATGTTGGCCCTAATGTTAAAAGGAAGTGACATAAAGGGTATAAATACATATCATTATACATTCATTTTAATTACACACAAGTTTTTTAATGAACAAGGAGATATAATTCAAATTTCAGAGGAAATATGAAGTAAAGAAGGCCGAATTTCAAGGGAGGATGAAGTCTTTAGGTGATGTGTTCTAAGGTATGTTATTTACAGGCCATCTGACCATTTTTTCTATAAATTTGTTTCTAGAATGATTCAGATGGTGAAATTCAGAGGCTATTGAGAAGACATATATAGGTACCTATGGTAAAAATTTCAGCTCTTAATTCACTATAATTTGGGAGATACACTTTGTGGAAGATAGGGTTTTTGACTAGTCCTGAAGCTAGTCATAAACATGTGTTCCAGGTAAAACAGTCTTAACGTCTTCATAAAGAATCCAAATTAAGTGAGATCAATTGAATTGGAAAGAGTAAGGGCTATAGTTTCTTTTGTATGAATTTCAGAATCTTATGTAAAATATTGAGCGCGAGGAATTTTGTACAAGTTCGCTCTCCTGAATAAACCATAATTGAATAAGGTCTACCATTTTCTCTATAACTCCTTTTTTGGGAGGATTCAAGGAGTGAAAATTGGAGGAGTTTCAGAGAATACATTGAGTAATATTATCTACAGGATCAAAGTATTCCAATAAGTGAAGAATTGCAGAAGTTGAAGAAGTCTCAGGAAGCATTATCAGGTTCTATGTGATGGTTGGTTGATGGTGATAATTTAATGTAAAGTTTTATTATCTCTAATATATTCTTGGGTGGAAGGAAGGGGCAAGGATGGAGAGGTCAAACCTCTCTTGATATTGGAGGATAGTATCTTCCTTTTGGAGGTTTATCCCTGCCTTTATATTTGGAAGCTGTAGCTTCCCTTGGAATTCATTACTTCCCTTGAACAATAACTATTGATTATTTCTCATATATTGTGCATGGTGTATTGTGGTGTATTGGTGTAACTCTTCTACTATTATTCATTGCTCATTGTATATAATTGAATATATAATCTGGTTGAAGTATAAATTGATTTTTTTTTAAATTATACTTGATATTGATTCACCCCCCTTTGAGTATCAACAAATGGTATTAGAGAGGGTTACCTTCAGTACAGTTTAACCACTGGAAGGAAGATCCTAAGAAGAAATGGAAGACAACATTCCAAATGGGATTCCACCATTTGATGGAAGAAATTTTGAATACTGGAGTAATAGAATGGAAAATTACATGAAATATCTTAGGGAAGATATTTGGTTCTCAGTTTCTTCAGGATACAATGCTTTGAAGAAACCAAAGAAACCAAAGACTACAAGAAGGAACAACAAATTGGTAATAGATACCATCCTGGATGGATTGACAGATTCAGTGAAATCCAAGGTGGGTTCATGTGCATCAGAAAAAGAGCTTTGGGACAAGCTACAAGACCTTTATGCAATGGAAGAAGCAGCAGAAGAAGAAGAAGAAGTTGAAGCAAATTACAACATCTCAGATTTCAAAGAAGCAAACAGAGGTGAGTTCTTTTTCTTTAATTGTGAAGGAATAGGACATGTTGAATTTGAATTTCCTTATCCAAGGATTGAAAGAGATGATACTGAAGAAAAATAGTCCAATGAAGAAGAAGAAAATCATGAATTAGAAATGATTCAACAAGAAGATGAGAATCTTAAAAAATTGGAGCATGTTGAGATTGAAAATAACAAGCTCAAAAATACGCATAGAAAACTAAGAAGTGAATTGGGTAGTTGTGAAAAGACAATTGAAATCTTGAAGAAACAATTAGAATACTTTGAGAAACTAAGAGAAGAAACCATTTCCTTGAAAACTCCTCTCGAAGAAGCAAGAAGAATAGGAGAAGTAAGGAATGTCCAAATGATGAAGAAAGAAGAAGATTGTGAGAAACTTGAACAAGAACTTGTCTCATTGAGGAAGAGCTTAAGAAACTCTCAAGTGCCAAAAGTATTAACAAATCTTATATGCATGGGTGAAACTTCATACAAAGAAGATGAAAATACCAACAAGAAGGTTGAAGAAATCTTACACAGACAATTGATGAGAAGTGGACCAGGATACCAGAAAGAAGGAATGATTACAAAAGAGATGAATATCCAAGAAGACCTCCTACCTTTAGGAATAAAAGAAGATTCAATCAGTATGAAGGAAACTACAAAAGAGTAGATCATGAACCCAGATGGACTACATCACAAAGAAGGTCACTTACTCCCGAGTATCAAAATTTCTTTCTTGGTCATTGTTATACTTGCAATTTTTTTGGACATAAGGAAATTAATTGCAGAATCAATGAAATGAACAACTATGCAAGAAACATGAATGGTGTAAATAGAAGATATGGAAACAATCGCGGATTTGTAAACATAAGTTATAATTCATTTTCCCCATTGATGGACAAAAATATTGTATGCTACAAATGTAATTATCTTGGTCACAAAGCATGAGATTGCAGATATATGAATGAAGATGCTCCTATGCCAAATGTCCCTATGCCAAGCACAATATGGAGAAGTAAAGAGATTCCAAACAATGAAGATTGTCGAATAGAATTGATCACTGAAGAATGTAGAGAAGAAGATGAATGGTACATATACAATGGATGTTCTTCACACATGACCAGGGATCAAGACAAATTCATTAGCTTGAAGAGAAAGGGTGGAAATGTTGCATTTGGAGATGACTCATCTGCCAAAATACTTGGAAAAGGTGTAGTAGAGCTTGGAAGAAAAAATTTAAAATCAAAGAATGTCCTATTGGTTGAAGACTTGAAGCATAATCTACTCAATGTTAGTAAAATGTGTGATCAAGGATATACTCTCACATTTGACTCACAAAGATGCAACATCAAAGAAAAAGGTTTAGGAAGATTGGTTGCAACTAAAACAAGAATACCAAGTAACATATACATCCTAGATCCATGAAAAATCTCCAAGGAAGAAAGAGACCATAAAAATGAAGTGTTATTAAGTGCTATATGTTCAGGGGGAGCATCCCCAAAGAAGAGGTTACCTTTTGCCATTAAACTTGAGGGAGAAACCCCACCATTTTCCATTGATGTCAAAGGGGGAGAGAAACCAGGAGCATGAGGACAGGGGGAGCATGGGTGTTTCCATCAATGATAAAGGGGGAGATTTTTGGAAGATTGGTTGTTTTCATTGATGTCAAACCTAGTCATTGGTTGTAGTCATTGATGTCAACCCTAGCCATTGGATTTTGGACCCCAAAGTTGATCGAAGTAGATATACATGAAGGAAATTACACATGCATATACAACACCCATGGATGGATAGTATAAGTCATGCCACTTCTGGTGGTATGTGGCACATCACGTGGATCCTCACAATTGAGGAGAAATGAATTTTTGAAGATGACAATGTGAATTGAAGCAAAAACTACATGTCAACCCTAACATTAAAAGGACGTGACATAAGGGGTATAAATACATATCATTATACATTAATTTTAAACACACACAAGTTTGTTAATGAACAAGGAGATATAAGTCGAATTTCAGAGGAAATATGAAGTAAAGAAGGCCACATTTCAAGGGAGAATGAAGTCTTTAGGTGATGTGTTTTAAGGTATGTTATTTGCAAGTCATCTTACCATTTTTGCTATAAATTTGTTTCTAGAACGATTCAAATGGTGAAATTTGAAGGATATTGAGAAGACATATCTAGGTACCCGTGGTAAAAAATTCATCTATTATTTGCTATAATTTGGGAGATACACTCTGTGGAAGATAGGGTTTTTGACTAGTCTTGAAGCTAGTCATAAACAAGTGTTCCGGGTAAAACAATCATAACTTCTTCATAGAGAATCCAAATGAAGTGAGACCAATTGCATTGGAAATAGTATGGGTTGTAGTTTCTTGTGTACGCATTTCAAAATCTCATGTTAAATATTGAGCGTGGGGAATTCTGTACAAGTTTTCTCTCCTGATTAAACCATAATTGAATAAGGTCTACCATTTTCTCTATAACTTATTTTCTGGGAGGATTCAAGGAGTGAAACTTGGAGGAGTTTCAAAGAATACATTGAATAATATTATCTATAGGATTAGAGTATTCCAAGAAGTGAAGAATTGCAGAAGTTGAAGAAGTCTTAGGAAGCATTATCAGGTTCTATGTGATGGTTGGTTGATGGTGATAATTTAATATAAAGTTTTATTATCTCTAATATATTCTTGGGTGGAAGGAAGGGGCAAGGATGGAGAGGTCAAACCTATATTGATATTGGAGGATTTTATCTTCATTTTGGAGGTTTATCCCTCCCTTTATATTTGGAAGCTGCAACTTCCCTTGGAAGTCATTACTTCCCTTGAAAAATAATTATTGATTATTTCTCATATATTGTGCATGGTGTATTGTGGTGTATTAGTATAACTCTTCTACTATTGTTCATTTCTCATTGGATGTAATTGAATATATAATTTGGTTGAAGTATAATTTGATTTTTTTTTAAAATTTTACTTGATATTGATTCACCCCCCTCTTAGTATCAACAACACCATGCAACTTAACAATTTCTTGTATGTATATTTCAACAATGTTGGCTGACTTGTGCATTGACTTTACTGGAATAAAATGGGAAACTTTAGTAAGATTGTCCACCACTACCATAATAGAATCATGTTGCTTAACAATTCTATGAAGATTAGTAATAAAATACATGGTCACAACATCCCACTTCCACTCAGTAATGGGAAAATGATGTAGAAAACCAATTTGATGTTTGTTCTCAACCTTGACCTTTTGACATTCAAGGCATCTGGCAATAAAATCAACAACCTTATTTTTCATACCTGGCCAATAGTATTGATTTTTTACTACGACAATTGTCTTCTGGTAACCTGGATGTCCAACATAAGGAACTTTATGCATTTTTGACAATATCATACTTTTCAACTCTTGATCATTTGACACATAGACTCTATGTCTATACACGAGGATTCCATCCTCTTTTAACTCATAACCTTCCAATTTCTGCTATGACATACCTTATTGTAAATTCTCCTTTATGTCCACATAACATTGATCTTATTTGGAAACCTCTAAAATTATATTGCTCAAATCTAATTTGTACATGCTAATGGTTGTAGCATGCATTTCATGCAACCTCCTGTTGAGTGCGCCATCCACCTTGTTCTCTTTTCCTCTAATAATCTTTATGTCAAATTCATACTCACTGAGGAATCCTAACCACCTCCTTTGTCTAGCATTTTAACTTGGCTAACCAAACAGATACTTCATACCACTATGTTATGTTCTCAGCTCAAATATTTTACCCATAAGATAGTGCCACCACATCTTCAAGGAATGCACTATGGCTGAAAATTCTAAGTCATGAGTAGCATAAATCCTTTCATGTTCTTTTAAATTTATTGATTTATAGCACACAACATGTCCATTCCGACTCAGGACTCCATCAATCCATTCCTTGCATGCATCCATGCATACAACGAAGTATGCATTTGATTAAACAATTCTCAAAATTGGCGCACTTCTGAACAAACTTTTCAAGTGTTGAAATATCCTTGCACAATCCGAAGTCCATTCAAATCACACACTTTTCTTTTGCAAGGATGTAATTGGATGAAAAATATTTAGAAGCCTTAAATAAACCTTCTGTAATAACCTGCAAGTCCCATGAAGGACCTCACCTCTGCGACATTTCTTGGTGTCGACCATTCCTCAATGGATTTTATATTTTATGGATCCAAAACTTTTCCTTCCTTGGAAATGATATGACCCAAATAATGAATCTGTCGCTGGTAAAATGAACACTTTCTCAACTTTGCATAAAGTTGATGCTCCCTCAATACTTGTAGTACCATCCTCAAGTGTTGTTCGTGCTCTTACTCAGACTTTGAGTAAATAAGTGTGACATCCAAAAATACTATGACAAACTTATATAAGTAACTTCTAAAAACTGCATTCATCAAACACATGAACACAATTGGTGCATTTGACAATCCGAATGGTAGCACTGTGAACTCATAATGCTCGTACCTTGTTCCGAAGGAAGTCTTGTTGATGTCTTCTTCTTTAGTTATCACTTGGTGATATATATATATATATGATATCAATCTTTGAAAATATATGTGCACCCATCAAATGATCAAAGAGGTCATCTATCCTTGGCAAAGGATACTTGTTCTTTACTGTTACTTTGTTCAACTTCCTGAAGTCGATACAAAGTCTCATCATACCATCCTTCTTCTTCAAAAACAATACCGGGGCACCCCAAGGTGACACACTTGAGTGTATATACCCCTTGTTCAGAAGCTCTTCAAGTTGGATCTCCAACTCCTTCAGCTCTAGCTTACTCATCCTATAAGGAGTCTTGGATACAGGTGTTTCTCTAGGCATTATATTTATAGAGAAATCAATATCTCTTTTCAGTGGAAACCCTGATACCTCTTTAGAGACATCCTCAAATTATTTCATTACTACACATTCTTCAACATTTGGCACTTTATCCTTAGGTGCCTCCTCCATGTGTACTACAAATACTTGGCATCCTTTCCTATAGCTTTTATTCAATTGCAATGCTGAAACTTCTCAGATAGTTACATCTCTTGGAATGCCTTGAATTGCTATTAAGTTTCATTCCTCATCCAAGCAAGTAAATGCCTTATTGTAACAATATAGAATAGAATGATGCTGGTCCAACCAATCCATATCAATGAGACAATCATACAAGCCCAAAGGTGTAATATTCAAATCATCTTTTGTGCGTATTCCATTCATGTCCATCGAACATGCCTTAACCATCTCATTAATTTTCCTTTTTACTCCTGTATCTAACTGCACAAACCAAGGTTTTCCAAGCTTTCTTCTTGGCAATTGGAATCTTTCCACCATCTTAGGATCTAGATAAATGTGACTAGCTCCTGAATCAATTAAAATAACAATGGGTTGGTCGTTAATCTCACCTTCCACTTCAATCATGTGTGACTGAAACTCAAATTTCTTGTTATCCAGGGTTGCATAAATCCTAGGTACATATCTTCCCATGTCCTCAACTATCGCAGCTTGTTGTACATTGTGCGCAGTCCTCACTTTTTCACCTCTTTGAGGGAAATATCTGTGCATATGTCCTCCACCACAAATCCAACATTGAATAAATTGTTGCCTTGGATTTCGCTCCACTATCTTTGTCATTCTGGGTTCCTTGGGAGTTGGTTTTCCTTGCGCAATATTTATGAAAAAGGGTGGATTATTCCCCTTCTTCCTCTGTTCCATATTGCTTTTCATCTCGTCTTCCCAAGACTTCTGGAAATCCTGTCTTCCCCTTTGCTGATCATAAAGAAATTTAGCATGACTTATGGTTTCCTCCAATGTTGTAGGGTCATCATACTGCATCTTGTCACTAATAAACGAGGGAAACCCACTCAGGTACCTATAAATTTTAACTTTCTCATCCTTGATGAATGAAAAATGTTTTAGTAGCTCTAAGAATCTTCTTTCATACTCATCTATTGTCATACTTCCAAGCTTGAGTTTAAATAACTCCTTCATTTTATTGTCATAGTACCTCTTGGTTAAGTATTTCTTTTGGAAATACCTCTTGAATTCCCTCCAAGTACCTTCTTCTCATCAATGAGTTGCACTTGCACGAACTGATCCCATCACATTGATGCTTATCCTTTTAGCTAATAAATAACAATTCTCCCTTCTACCTCACAGAATAGTTATGCAGCTGGAAGTACTTCCTCAAACCCAACAACCAGGTCTCTGCATCTTCATCCTTCTTGTGCTCATTTTCAAAGGTAGGAGGCTTAATCTTATTCATTTCTCCATGTAGCTCATCCACCCGAGTCCTTCTCTTATGCTTGATGACAAGAGATATACTTGTGCTACTGTGCACTATCCTAAATGAATTCTTTGGTGAGTGAGGCCGATGCATATCAACATTTCTTGCTTCTCTGAGTTTCTCATCATGAGACCTACGAATTCTTGACCCACTCGAATCTGTCTGCTTATCCATTTTCCTTTCTATTGTGTCCAATATTTGCATCAACTTGACATTGAAGTCATCTTGCTACTCCTCGACTTTCATAAACCTTTCATTATCAACTTTATAGATTTGGAAATATTTTTGCAATCCATTTATGGTTTCTACCAAGTTTATACGCTCCTCCTTGGATTATGTACCATCAACACGCAAACCAACATAAAAATCCCCAAATTCATCATTAGTACTGTAAGTTATCCACACATATTCCATGCTTTTGACCTTCTGTGTTGATTCTATCCTGCAATAATCGCTAATATTTATGCAAAATGTGCAGGAAACAATATTTGTTAGATGAATTCATGAGACAAATTCATGAAAACTCTGCACCATCTTGTCAGAATCCTTTCTTCCGAAGCCCAGGTGCACTCTAGTATTCAACACTTACCAATGCGCGATGCCAATATTTAACATGTACACCACGTATCAGTATTGTGCATGCACCATAAAGTTTGTTCCGCACAACCCCAAAATTTTAGTGTGCACACCCATGCACCATTATTTATTGTGCAGTTCTAGTGCCGCACCCTACAAAATCCAACATTTAGTGTGCACATATGTGCATTCTTATTTTATGTGCACCATGGTCATGCTGTAATTCCAAATTTGGCAACTTACCAATCTGAATTTTTCCTTAAGTAGGTACTTGGCCCATGCAGGCTCAATTTGAAATTGAATCTATGATGCTTCTTGTTGGCCTCTATCCCATATAAGCCCACTGTTGAACCAATATCTATAATACCAACTTGTAACATCCCCCATTACCAATCTACTCTGATACCAATCTGTAACATACCCCAACCTCCTAGCTGGATACTATGCTTTGATACTAATCTGTAACATCCCCAGCCACCCAGGTTGGGCCACATCACGCAATCTCAACTTATGTCGCTCTAACAGATGGTTGGAATTTCTAAGTGAATATGAATTTGAAATTAAACATAGAAAATGAAAGGAAAATTAGGTGGTTGATGCACAAAGAAAAAGAGCTCATGAAATGCATATTTCAGCCATCAACATGTTCAACACAGATTTAAGAGACAAAACTTTAGAGGCTGCAAATTCAGATCAACAATATCTAAAAATAAAAGAGACATTATAGCAAGGTAATTTACAACATAAAATTAATTATTATGAGTCAAAAGAGGATGTAATCCTCATGTACAATGGAAAAATATATGTGCCAAATTCAGGAGAGATGAAAAATATAGTGCTAAGGGAAATGCACAATGTGCCATATGTTAGGAACCCATTATATCATAGGACAATTGTATTTGTAAGAAGACAATAATTTTGGCTAGGTATGAAGAAAGAAGTGGCCAATTACATAGCCAGGTTTCTAGAATGCCAAAAAGTGAAGACAAAGCATAGACATCCAACGGGGCTACTACAACCATTTCCCATTCATGATTGGAAATGGGAAGTGGTTACAATTGATTTTATTACAAAGTTGCTCATAACAATGAAGCAACATGATTCCATCATGGTGGTGGTGGATAAATTAACAAAAGCGACACATTTTTTTCTTGTGAAGAATACACACAAGGTAGGAAATATTGCATATATTTACATGAAGGAAGTTTCCATGTTACATGGGGTGCCTAAAGAAATTGTTTCAAACAGAGATCTAAAGCTTACCTCTAATTTTTGGAAAGGTTTGTTCAAAGTCTTTGGAATAAATTTAAATATCAGTACACCATATCACCCAAAGTCAAATGGGAAAACAAAGAGGACTAATAGAATAATTGAAGACATGCGCAAAATGTATGTGATGGACCAACCATCAAAGTATGAAGACTACATCCACTTAGTATAGTTTGATTACAATAATGGGTATCAGGCCTCATTAAAAATGATCCCAGTTGAAGCATTGTATGGCAAAAGGTGTAACACACCAGTGAGTTGGGATAACCCATCAGACAGAGTTATCATTGGGCCCGATTTGTTGCGGGAAATGGAAGAGAAAATGGCAAAGAGCAGGAAGAATATAAAGGTTGCCCAGGAGAGACAAAACGTTTATGCAAATAACAATGGAGTTGTTATATATTTTAAAGTGGGTGAAGATGTTTTCCTAAAAGTGAAAGAAAAAATAAGTTCGATTTGATTGGGTTACTACCCATAATTAGCAACAAGATATTGTGGGCCATTCGAAATATTAGAAAAGATAGGACCAATTGTACACATGATAGAATTGTTTGCAACCATGAGAGTGCATAATGAATTTTATGTATCATTATTAAAAAAATATTTTCTTGACACTAACCACATAATTTATTTGACTATGATCCAGGTGGAAAACAAAGGGGATTTTCCGGTGGAACTAGTACTCATTCTAGACCAGAAAGTCAAAGTGCTCGAGAACACAGACATAGGGTTGATAAACGTTCAATGGAATTGATACAATCCTGAAGATGCAACATGGGAGCATGAAGGAACTATGCAATAGGAGTACCCGTACATTTTTTTCAATTTTGAAGAAGATGGAAGTTTAAAATGAAAGACTCCACTTTTGGGAAGTCAGATTCCAGAACCATATCTCAATATTCTTGGTCACCTATGATGATAACCATGATAAAATAATGGTGCATATCCATGGACTGAGAGTAGTGAAGGGGGCACAATCCCTAGGTCAACAGGTTGAGAAGAACGATATATTTTGGTTGGGACTGTTGTTGGTGGAGTAAACAATTTGCAGAATTTTAATTTCTGAATATTATGATGTAAATTTGTATATGTATTTCAGCATGGTGTTGTGCATTGATGATGATGAACAATTGTATAGGAGGGGGAATGTAACATCCCCACTATAATACCCAGTTTAATTAATGCATAATGTAGATATGAATATGGCTATGGTCAAACAATGTAATATGCAAAATGTGTTTTCTGATTTTAAATAAAAATAATGTGATATCAGTTGTTGGGAATATGGACAGATATGGGGGATGATTAATCAAAAAGAGAGAGAGGAATGTATGGGATTTTATAAGAGGGTCCCAAGAGGGAAATGGTTTATGGATACTAAGCCAAACCCATATTTCAGAATTTTATTATCATTTGGGGAAACCATCTATTTTTTGGTTGAGTGTTTGAGAGCCCAATCATTGAATCCTGGTTACTTGTGCCAGAGATACCTTGATGAAAAATAGGATGCTCAATGGACTGAGAGTAGTGAAGGGTTACATTCTTTGGGTTGGGTAGGTCAAGAGCAAGAGAGATGGACGCAATTCAAGATAGTTGTAGTAGGAGAATACCAGTGGGTTTTAGGTTATTTATTTGTGAGGGGAGTGTGAGAGACACCCTTCTTTTATGGATTCCTAGCCCTATATCAGGGGTGACTTGCTATTGATATATGAAACAACAAGTCTATGGTTTGGTGGAACATACTTCCCAAGCAACTGGTTGTATAAACTTTCATTTAAAGATAAGTGTTTATCTATTATCTGAGTTTTCTTATGAGTCTTATGGCTGTGCATTTTACTTTGTGAATGAGAATGGTTTATGTGATATTGTAAATTATTTGTTACTACATTCATGTTCATTTAGGATGTTGTATATGCATTCAATTATGGGCATCATGATCTAGTTAATTTTGTGTATAAATTGTGGCTGGTAAGCTACACACTTTTCTTTTGTTTTATGTGTATTCCTTTTAGTAATGTTCCTTAGTTAAGATGGGGGATGTTACAATTCATTTGAATGCCTAGATGAAACTCCTAAGGGTAATTTTCATATGATATTATTTCACATTGTGAGAGACAACTATTTGAATTGGTACCACCCCTTAAAAAAAGAGAGTCTCATAAACCCCTCGGATGCGTTAGCATTTTTTTATTTTACTACTAGGAAATAGTCAAAAACATTTCAATCCAACAACAAAAAAATCATGTCAATAGATATTAGCAACCATACTAAGGATATGTGTGGATTTTGGTTCCATATGGTATGGATTTTTATCTAGCGCAAACACTATTTTCCTCAAGAGTCCACTTTTAAATCTGAAAGAGAGAACCCACTCAATTAAGGTATATCTGTAAATCTATTCCCTACCTTTGTAAAGTCATTCTTATGTCTCGTGAGTTCAAATATCCCTCTAGCACTTGTGATAGTTAGGTATTAAATTCCCCCCACTGTGAAAAATACAATTGACCAACAAGGACATAAGTTTTTACTAGAAATTTGTGTTATTTTCCTCCTTTTCCTAAAGAAGATCTTCCCATTTTTATAGGGGATGAATAAGAATCCACTGAAATCCACGTTGGTATCTTCACAATAATTAGTAAGAAGTATAATATGAGAGGGGAAGACATCATGGATCTTATTTTCACTCATATTCTCTAGGAGAACTCCTACTCATGGTAGATTTCATGACATGTTCGAATGTTATCTTGTTGGTCTAATATAAAGGAGGCATTTCTTTCAAAATTTACAACAACTAAACTTGAAGGAACCCTATTGTGTTGCTATGATTTGACCTCAATTTCAATGTTCCTAAAATTTGATGTAGTGCATCAAATTTTCTCCTCGAATTTGTTGCAGTGCATCAAAATTCGCCATAATTTGACTTATAAAATTCCTCTATTCTCATGTTTAACTTGAGAGATTCTAGTGAAAGTTGACATATATCTTTAATTTACCTTTTATTTCCTTTTACTTATTTTTTTAACATTACAAGTTAATATTCCAGTATATTTAGTGGTGGTTTCAACATTTTAACGTATTAAAAAAGTAAAATTTTAACGTATTAATCCAAAATTCAACTACCAATATAAGATATTAGTACGTAGTTAATAATTATATAAGTAATTATGAATTACTGGATTAAGACATAAAAGTCAATTTTCTTCATATGAGTTAGTGGAGTTATATGAGTTTCTATTAACCTTTCTCATAACCCCATACTAATATAACCCATATTATCTATAACAATATAGCTCTCAACCACTAACTTTATAGTCCCTTTACTAATATATTCTGCATCCCCTAACTTGCATATTAATATAACCCATAATATCTAACTTGTAACTCAAAATATAACCCCTAATATCAAGCTAATATAATTCCTAACCCAATCTTAACACAACCCTTAATCCCTAGCTCCGTACTACCATAATCCATAACTATGTACTAATAACCCTTGACTCCATACTACTATAACCATTGATCCTTAATATAACCCTAACTCGTAACTTTATACTAATATAACTATTAACCCCATCCTAATATAACTCATAACCTTTAATAAAATCATGTAACCTATCTCTCCAGAGTCTTCACATGCGATCTCTCTCTCTCTCTCTCTCTATCATTGCTAGGGTTTCTTGATATTCTTGGAGAATCTTGGAGGTTTAGAGTTAGAGTTTATCCTTTGAATATTGGATATTAGGGTTTTGAGATAAAACCCTTAGGGGTGGAATTGTGAATAAGAAGAGGAGGAGAGGATGTATAACCTTAGAGGACCTATTGGAGTGATTTTTGCATATTGTATCTTCCTAGTTGCTAAGTTTTTTTTTATTTTCCTTAGCTAGAGGTTTGGAGAGCTAGGAGGATATGTACGTTTAGCCTTGAGAGAAGGATATGGCACAATACATGTACTTCATATTGAGAATATTAATGAAGTTTCCAGCTATCCAAAACTTGTGCACTTAATATATTTGATTTTCAATTATATATGTCTTTTATCCATTATTATTTACGACCATATATGTGTTGTTGGTTTGACATAAGTAAAAGGACAATTGTTAAGTGATTTCAAATCTAAGTGAAGGATATAAGGGGTTAATTTTACTACTGTCATACTGCTATAAAAGAGTATTTTCAGATCGAGTTATTGGCTGATAAGTTTTTCTAAAAGGGATAAAACTTATCCCTTTGGCTTGGTATATTTTCTCCTCGAATTGATGGGAAGTTTGCATTGTTTCAAATTGAAACATCTTTCAGTTATTCCTTTTTACATTGTTTTGTAGTATCCCTAAGACTAAAAATTCATAAGACTAAGATGCAATTAACCTTCTAGGTTGGAGGCGATTTTTTTTTTTTTGCATGAATTTTGAATTATAAGAAATTTCTACACCCTGACTCCTTGTAATGACCTTAACTATTGCTGTCACAAATTTTCCTTCATTGTTGTAGAAATTTAGTGTATTTATGGGTGATGGATTTCACCAAACACTTAGTCTATAGGTACTATTCCACTGTATAAACATTCTTACTGCTGCTATTGAATTTATGGTGTGTTGGGTTATGTTTTTCAGGGATGTTTGGAATGGATATGCTAGTATTTGAAGCCAAATAGAGTTTTGTTTTTGCATATATTTTATACCAACAATATTACAAGAGGTAGATATCCTAAACAAAGAAATACCACAACAAAAACAACAACAACTAACAACCAAATCTGAGATAATTTATTAATGCTCCAAATTGGGCAAGTACAACAACAATAAATCACAAGTTTTCACTTGAAACGTGTTGGTATCCAATGGTACAGGATGCTGGTATAAAATGGGCTGTAACAACGAATGAAAACTACTCCAAAAATAGTCTTTACCACCCAAAAATATGCTTCCATATAGTACGCATCTCCCCAAGTAAGAAATCGCCCCTTTCACAACCATATTCGGCCCAACATGGATGTAACTCATCCCCAACAAGAAAGAGGTGACCCCAACATGTATAACTCAACCCCAACAAGCATAAAAGCATCTCAACTAGTATAAGATTCTCCCAACAAAAAATGTTCAGTCTTGAATGAGGAAAACTCATCCTAATGAAGAAGATTTGGTCTCACACAAACCCAAACTCGCCCCCCTACTCAAAGAATTCATCCCATCAATGAAAAATCAGTCCTTTATGGTAAATACAACCCTTCTCCCCTAGAAAACAACTCTGCTACAAGAAGACACACTCCAACAAAGAATTTTGACCCTAATACAAGCAAAACTGTCCTCTACAAATGGAAACCCAATTGCCAAATGATGAAATATCGACCATAATAACGTACAATGAAAATATTTGAATGATCTCTCCTCTAGGATCAGTTAGGGTGGATAGTTTCACTGCCAAACCCAGTCTCCTTCTCTAGGGTTTTCATTCCAAGAGCCAAATCCACCAGAACTCTCTCAAATTTGATTTTAGAAAATAACAATGCATAATGAGAGAGGGAACCCTCATTCCTCTTTTATTTCCTCATTCACCCTTTTGCTGACCCTTTTACCCTTTTACACTTCAATGAATTTTTTATTTAACTTTAGTAAAATCATTTTATTGATTTATTAACCCTTTTACTCCAAAAAGTGATTTATTTGACTTTAAATCATTTTTGGGCACTTAAAGTCACTTTTTATCCTCTTTACCATTTAGATCTCTTCATCTCGGTTCCAACGAGATATTATACCAAGGTACAACTCTTAGATAAATTATTAAAATGACAACCTTAGTGCAATCCATTAAATAATGCCCATCTATACTCCCAAATTATGGGAACAGTTGAAATGCAACATAATCAAAATTTGACTGTGAAAGAATGATATCGATGATGAGAGATGATAGGCAGACCTTTGAAAGCATCATTTAACTCCTCCAAACCACCTTAGCTCACTGTTAAACTCAAATTACCCCTCTGGTCAGGGTAACGTAAACCTATAAGGTCATCTACAACTGTAGAGTAAGGGAATCCAAAAATGGGGACATTGCAGTCCTCCCTTCCCAAAGACTGTTTTTCCTTAAGAAATGCCATCACAAATCTATGATCAACAAGCTAAACCAAATTGAACTGAGAGTGCTTCACGGGCCCCAAACCAATTTTAAATATGTGGAACACCTATTGCCCATAATACTTTCCTACAATGTACTAACACAAGAGGCCTCATGAAGGCCACCAATCAGTAGAGAAATCATATACTATGAATACTCAGTCCACCCTTCATATAATCATTCTCCTAGGAATCCGGTCCAATGCACTATAGAAATGAGCTCCTGATAATAAAAATTGACTCTCCCATTTGTACCAGCTGCCAAACTGTCAAACCATGTAAACCCAGAGTCCCATGCTAGTCTTAGAAAGAAACCCCCATGTTGATGCTACGCCACTCTGATCATGATTATCTGACCCTCATGTCTAGATTGCATCCTCCACTTCTAGAATCCCAAGTTGTAATACTTGGAAGAATCACCCCCACTATCAGGGATCATGTCCTGCAAATGTATGTCAGTGAAGTCCCAAGCTGCAAGCTCTTTGCCAGACTCAATCCTCAGTAGAAGAAAACAAAATATTCCCAACCATAACATACAAATCTCGACATACCCCTCATGTCTCTCCTAGAATGAAGTTGATCAGACACTGTCAAGGGGATGGTATAGAATATGTCAACAAAATCATCTCTAAAATCAAACATCCAGGAAAATCCTCTGTGACTACCAACTGAAAAATCATCAATGACACTTAATATCCAAGTGTCAAAGGGGAAATCCCTAATACTCCAGCACACCCAACTCACTACACACATCCAAACACCGTCTGAAAAATCACCCACAACCGGCTACACGATAACTTGCAAAAGCTCAAAACCTGTCTTCCCATGGACTAAAGTCACTATCAACAACATCCTACTGGAATATGCACTTGGATCCCAAATCCTGTGATTGAATTTCATCTCATCATTAGAATTAGAAAGATCTCCATCATCTCCTCTCAAAGGGTCCCAAAAATGAAATAGGCCAATCATATGAGTTCCTGGAACCCACATCCAAACTAGAAGTCCACTATGTCTCATACCAGCCAACTCCAAATGTACTACATTGATAAAATTTGTGTCAGCTAATATGTACAACTCATGTTAAAATTTCCTAAGAGTTGTGTTGTCTTGATCATGGTCACTATACTCAGGAAACCTATGGAGCCTAAATTCCTCTCTAAAGAAACACTCTGCTAACTATGACACTTCATAATCTAATGAAGTTCCTAAAATGTAGTCCTTGCCATGCACCTTCGGTAGACTTGTACTAAAATATGCTGACACACTCTCCCACCTCTATCTTGAAATGAATGTATATTTCCATAATCCTGCAAGGTAGGTATGCTTTGACTCATTCTGTTGACAAGTCATGCACTCCCTCACATGTCTCTACATATTTTACTCAAGGCCTTTCCATGAGAACCTCCCTTTGATCTGCTGGTAAGTCTGGAAGTACCCAGAATTCCCTGCCAAGGGTGTATCATGTATAACCCTCATGATCTCTTCCCTAAGTGTGGACTCAGGGACTAAGTATATGCTAGCTCTGTAGTAGATGATATCATCCACCACTTTTTACTTGCCACCATGAATGTGACCATCCATCAACTTGCATGCAAACCAATCCTTGGAATATTCCACCAGAAGGTGGTGGGACTTCCAATCAGCTGAAATCCCCATGATCCAATCCAATGTATCATGGATCTCCTCTTGATGTGTTTGTACATCCTACATATTGATCACATGGCCACAATGTAAATCATCCTTCATGCCAAGATCCATGTCCATGTCCTGATGATATCCTGATCGAAGATCCATCTCTAGAGAGTACTCTGTCCCATGCCTGAATATGCTCTCCATCATTCCCCATGTCTGATACAACTATCTCAAATGATCCTCCCACGTCTCGTCGTATATGAGGAGATCATCAAAGAACACTAACATAAACCCCTGTACTTGTGGTGTGAATATGGGGTTCACGTGAGACTAAAAAGTGGAAAGTATGTTGGTCAACTCCAATGGCATGACCAAGAACTCATAGTTCCCATAATGACACTCGGAAGTATCCTAGTGATATCCCAATCGAAGATCAATCTTCGAGGAATATGCTGCTCGATGAAGCTCATCTATCAACTTCTCGCCCCTGGAAAATCCAAACTCAGTGATATGCTCAAAGTCTCTCTCAAGAAATCCCTCTAAAGGATTCACCCCATAATTCCATACTGATGTGTCCACTTCCTCAATATATCCAATCCCACAATAAGTGGGTGCACATACCTCCCTAATGTCTGATCCACAAAGTATATGTTCAACTCCCCCATCCACAGTTATGACTTGAGCCATCAATGGGCTCCCCAAAATAAGTGGCTCATGATCTCCAAGATGCATGCTTTGTGTATAATCAGAAGTCTCTAAGACATATATCTCATCCAACCCATGAAAATATGAAAGCTTCTCACACTCAACCATCACAAGAACCTCCTCCATCAAACCATAAGTACCACTAACATCCTCATGTGTCCTAACTGTCATAGATGATTTAAATGACGAAGAAGGTGCCAAACTCAACTCCACATGACGTTCATGTGTAAGCTTTCCAACTTCCTCTTCATCATCCCTCATGCATGACTCCTTCTAAGTTAGATAAACATCCAAGGAAAAGTCATCCAATACCAAATCCTTATCGTATTTAGGTGCTAATACACCCTCATCATGCACATCCAAAAAGTCAACCAGAGGTTCTGTCAAACCTTCCTCATGAAGTGAGGTCTTTGCTTCACCAACTACCTTAGATTTGAATCCATTTTTCTTCTTCTTCCCCCCAAATGGTAAGTATGTCTTCAACAACTCACGGTGCTCTAACAATCTTGTTATATTCCTTTGATACTCCTGAAAAGCTTGTAAAAATTATGCCATGAACTTCTAATATGTTCCCATCTTCCTAAGCCACGAATTTACCAAACAAATCTAAGAATATGATTTGTAGTTTATCCCTCAGGATGGAAGGAAAACACGCTTTGATACCATTGTAATGACCCTACCTATTGCTGTCACAAATTTCCCTTCATTGTTGTATCAATTTATTGTATTTTTGGGTGGTGACTTTCGTCAAACACTTAGGATGTAGGTACTATTCCAATGTATAAACCTTCTTATTGTTGCTATTGAATCTATGGTCTATTGGGTTATGTTTTCTAGGGATGTTTGCAATGGTTATGCTAGTATTTGAAGCCAAATAGAGTTTTTTTTTGGCATATAATTTATACTAGAAAGATTACAAGAGGTAGATAGCTTAAATAAAGAAATACCACAACAAAAACAACAACAACTAACAACCAAATCTGAGATACTTTGTTAATGCTCCAAAATGGGCAATTACAACAACAATAACTCTCAAGTTTTAGCTTGAAACATGTTGGTATTCAATGTTACATATTACTGGTAGAAAAGGGGTTGTAACAACGAATGAAACCCCCTCCAAACTGCTGCAAAAATAATATTTACCACCCAAAACTCTACTGCCATATAGTACTCAGATCCCCAAGTAAGAAATCGACCCTTTCACAACCAGATTCGACCCATCAGGGATGTAAATTGTCCCCAAAAAGAGAGAGGTGAACTCAACATATATAAATCGGCCCCGACAAGCATAAAATGGGCCCATCTAGTGTAATATTCTCCCAACAACAAATACTCAGTCTTGAATGAGGAAAACTTAGCCCAATGAAGAATATTTGGTTTCACACAAACCCAAACTTTCCCACCTACTCAAATAGTTCATCCCATCAATAAAAACTTGACCCTTAATGGTAAATATGACCCTTCTCCCCTAGAAAACAACTCTGTTACATGAAGACACACTCCAACAAAGAAGCTCAACCCTCCTACAAGAAAAATCGTCCTCTACAAATGATGAAATATTGACCACAATAAAGAACAATGAAAATATCTGAATGATCTCTCTTCTACGATCAACTAGGGTAGATAGTTTCACCATCAAACCCAATCTCCTTCTATAGGTTTGTTCGTCTCAAGAGCCAAAGCCACACGATCTCTCTCAAATTCGTTTTTAGAAAATAATGCATAATGAGAGAGGGAGCCCTCATTCCTCTTTTATTTCCTCGTTCACCCTTTTACCCCCTTTTACACTTAAGTGACTTTTTAATTTAACTTTAGTAAAATCACTTTATTAATTTATTAACCCTTTTACTCCAAAAAATGATTTATTTTACTTTAAAGCATTTTTGGGCACCGAAAGTCACCTTTTATCCTCTCCACCATTTAGAACTCTTCATCCTGGTTCCAACGAGATATTGCACCAAGGTACCCCTCTTAGATAAATTATTAAAATGACAACCTTAGTGCAATCCATTAAATAATGCTCATTAATACTCCCAAATTATGGGAATGGTTGAAATGAAACAGAATCGAAATATGATTACACAAGAATGATCCTGATGATGCGAGATGATAAGCAGACCTATGAAAGCATCATGTAACTCCTTCAAACCACTAGATCTCATTGTTAACCTCAAATTAACCCTCTGGTCAAGTTGACATAAACCCACAAAGTCATCTACAACTACAGAGTAAGGGAATCCAAAAATGGGGACATTACACTCCTATACTAATAGGAGAAGGTTGCAAACCAATAATTCTCCACTTTCTTTCTATTGAAACAAAATACACACACTGAGAAAAATAATGAAGTACGTAAGTATTAGAAGTGATGAAATTAATAAGTTGTATATATTTATGTAAACAGACCATAACTTACACAATAACCACTATAGCATTTTCAAACAATGACACATAGCCCATGGTCATCAATGAAAGCCTTTATTTATACAACACTAAATACAACTTTAGAAAACAAAGGAACCCCTAATGTAATCATAACTCTATAGAATTAGTAGATCATTCATGTATGTGTTAGCACCGATCGCATACATTATTCATTTTTCTCCTTCAACACGTCACATGGTTTAATAGTTTGATATGTGCATGTTAAGAGTTTGACAATGTTAATACATGTTTTTCCCTTTCAATGGGGACATGGTTTAATCATTTGATATGATTAATAAATGTTGATT
>SNQJ01S0019981.1:94939-111259 GCA_010110895.2 Picea sitchensis
TACAGGTTGATGAATGGTTCAGGTTATTGGTACAGGTTGTTTGGTTTAGGTTGATTGGTACAGGTTTACAACAATATATCTCACAGTGATAGTATGACAATGGTTCCATCATTCTACTTATACATCAGGGTAGTTGGACGGGGCAAGGATAGGTGGTTGTAGCTGAAGACCATAGGGGGTTTTAGCCTCCTTCTATTCGTAGCCATAGAATTGGGGAGTTGGAGCTTCCCTTAGGTTGTAGCCTGAGAAACTAGGGGGTTGGAGCCTCCTTCCAGTTGCAGCTAAAAAATAAAGGAAGTTGGTGCTTCCAATGAATGTAATTCTTAAAGACATATAAGAAAAAGCATTTTGTGGTTTTCTCCCACTTTGGGTTTCCACGTAAAAACACTGGTGTATTGTGTATGTGTATGATTTCTCAATTGTTCATTGTTTATTTACTCTTCAACTATTGGATGATAATTCTACATTGATATAACACTTGCATATTGTGGTTAAAAATGATTGAATTTCTCTATTACTGATTCACCCCCCCGCTCAGTAATCCAACACGATACTCCTTACAAGTGTTAAGTTATCTTTGTTCCAAATTGTTATGCTCTACATACATGGAGTATCAACTCTTAGTAACTTGTGTATTGAGCACTAAGAAAAGGCATGTGGAGGAAGGATGCCATGAATATCCAAACTACGTCCAACATAGTCTAGCAAGACTATAACACTATCTATTAGAAATATATGTATGAAGAGGTGCACTGTGACGTCCCATTAAGAGGGATGATCATTTCCATTGCACCAATAAATACCAAATAAATATTATGTTATAGACATCCATGGGAATAATTTTGATGGTTGGTGTTGGAAATGTAAATTATCCTATCTAGGTATGCTGAATCTAATATTTAGTCATGTTGTTCATATGAGTATTTATATGTTGAGAGGCAATAACTAAGGAGGTGTAGGTGTTGAGCATTATGACGTTCATTGACTTTGGATGTTATAAAATGATAAGGAATGGAAGATTAGGATTCAATTTTAGTTAAATGCAAAACCATGTGACTCAATGAGGCAAAGACCAATTCAATAATTGTATACGAAAACGCATCTTGTTCTAAAAATACTAACGAATTATTCAATGGAATTTCTATGGTAAAAAAATGGGAAGGATTAGTGTAACACCTAAATTGATATATGTTAAACTATAGGTAGGTGTGAAACCCCACAATCAAATGATTAACACCCCCCACACCCAACCAATTTTAGGGATATTAGAGGTTGGTGGCCATGACTTTATAAGTGATTCTAGTCCTCTATTGACCTCATTTTCGATGTTTTTTTATTGCAACAACTTGAATGGATATCCTATAGGAAAACGACAAGGTGAGGTTTCCTACGCTTGCAAAAAAAATAGATCTATGATTCCTTCTTATTTTGTTAACAACATGGGGGTTTATGATACTTAACAGTTCTTGGTGCATTCAACAACTTGGTATTTTCATTATAGCAGATAAATATCTATCAATATATGGTGATAAGAGACATGAAAATATAGCAAATTGAATCAAAATTCTGAAGTTCTTTTTACTTGCAATTAAATTGGAAACACCAACAATATATAAAACATGTGATATGAAATATGTCCTCACAATGATTATAATTGTCATCAAAATGATTATAATTGTCATCGATTTATTGGAATATACTTTGTGAGGTTATCATGGATTGTGTTTTCACACCCTCTTGCACCATCCAAAAAGACATATAGTACACCTAAATAGATTGGTTATGAACAAGTATTAAGAGTAAAATATGTTAACTTCAAGGTCTCTACACCTTTTCATTAACACCACGATCACAATGGTTCTTTCTAAACCAATTGTTGTTGTATTTAAGTTAGTGAAAATTCCCTCAGATCATAAATTATAATGGGCCCTCACACATCATGTATTGGAACCGTAATCCAGTGGGAAGGAATGCAAGGATGCTATTATGGATAAGGATCTCATATGTGCTCTGAACTTTATAGAATCTCTCCACCAAAACTATGTCTCAGATAAGGCACCCTCAACATCAACCACATCAGTGAATGAATATCGAGAGGATTGAGGAATCTTTTGGTTGGCATGGAAAATAAAATTGCAATCTCTACAATATTGAAGACGTTGTTGGGAGAAAAGTCTCTATATTTGAGCATCCACCTCACCATAGAGGTGTTGATAGAAAATAATAAACATGTTAATTCGATTACAAAAGGAGGATGTTCATCTCTACATGCTCACACATGTGCTCTTTAAATGGATTGGTGATCACAATTAGATAATTTGTTGCATTCATCAATGATTTTCACTAATATTTGGAGGCATATAGCATCATTGTTGCAACCATATTATTTTTCCAATGGTCAATTCAACACCAAGTGGTTACATGGCCATTTGTAAATTAATGATTTCAATTGAATTTTTAATGAATTTTATTCATTGACAATTCAAGGTGAGAGAACACAAAATTATGTCCCATCAATATATCTTTCAACCAATCTAAAAAAATGAATGAATGATTTTTAAAGACTCCAAAATATTTTGAATTTCCAAAATATTTATTTTAATAATATACTCTTTCACAAGTTTATAAAAAAGCAATTGTTAATGTGGCGTAACTAAAAATAAATCAAACTAAGTTGACCATGAAGAAAAAATCAAATCCTTTCTTTCGTATGGACCAAGAACACCTACCCATTAACCAATAACCCATAATATAAATTCTACCCTTAACCCATAAGTCATAATATAACCTTGTCCATTGGATGTAGCTTGGGTGGTTGGGAGGAATGGTTGTTATCTTCCCCACCCAGGTTCAATTCCTTGCAAGTGACATGTGATTCCATTAATGGGTCTATAGGATACTCATGTTGTTGAGTACACTGATCCTGTTGTTGAGCAATCAATATTCTGCCAATCCTGGCCTCCCCATGTTCTCTTACGTATTTCAGGGGGGTTTTCCATAGACGTAGCAAGTTACTGGTCTTCAGTGACATGGAAAACATGAAAAAAATTCATAATATAACCCCTACTCATAACTTATAACTCATAAAACTAACCCAATATACTAAAATAACCCTTAACCTTATGTTAAAATGACCCCTCCATGTCAATATAACCCTTGTCCCATTTTAATTTAACCCCTAACACTTACTCCTAAATCCATATACTAGTTTAAGTCCTAATTCCTAATATAACTCATAACTCCACCCCATACTAGTATAACCCACATGTAATATAACCCTTGACCCTATACTAATATAACCCCTACCCCCTATTATAATCTTGACACTCTAATTTGTAACTTTTAAGTTGTAACCCCTAACTATATACTAATACAATTTTTAAGCATGTATCAATATAATCCATAACAACCAATATAATTATGTAGCACTTCATATAACCCCTTACCTCATACTAATATAACCCATAACCTCTAGCCCCTATAACAATATAATTCCCAAACCCTAATCCCTATACTAATATAACCACTAACCCATAACACCTCGTAACTAATATAATTCCCAATCCATAACACATAACCTATAATATAATCTCTAACCCTTAATTCATAACCCCTATCCTCATACTAATACAAGTTATAATCCTAATATTCCCAAAGCCCTAAATCAAATACTAATATTATTAATTCCAAAACCCTATATTAATATAACCCATAAACCCTATATTAATATAACCCCTAACTTTTAACTTGTAACCTATCATATAATCCATACTAATATAACCTCTATACAAAATAAAACAAATTTTAATCCCTATACTTCTACATGAGCCACACACCAACTTAGTCCCTACTACAACATCAAGAATTAAGAAATGGTACTGAACAATAATCTTTGATTAGGGTATACAAAATAAAATGAATTCTAATCACTATACTTCTACAAGAGCCATGCACCAACGTAGTCCCTACTACAACATCAAGAATTAGGAAATGGTACTGAAAAATAATATTTGATAATGATATTTTTTGAGTGTTTGAAATTGAGTATGCACTGGAGTGATTAATGGTAGACATTGATAAATATAAACAATGTTGCTAAATATTACAAGTGTACTAAGACTTGCTAGAAACTTATTTCTCACAACTACACATTCAATATCTCCAATTTTTTTAATTTAATTACACCCCAAATCCAAATGTTGTAGACCTATTGATAGAAAGCACAAATTGTGAATTAACTTATTTCTCACAACTACACATTCAATATCTCCAATTTTTTTTAATTTAATTACATTCGAAATCCAAATGTTCTAGACCTATTGATAGAAAGCACAAATTGTGAATTACCCACACCAACTGTGTAATTTGCATATGTTTCTTTATAATAAGAGATCCCTTTAACAAGACAACAAAACAACCATATAGGCAAAGAAACTAACTTCAAGTCCATGCAACTTTATGATTAAAAACATCATTATTCATCCGCATATAGTAATAAACAGGTATTTGAGCACTTGATAAGAAACAGAGGAAGCTCAATGAAAAAATTTGAACTCTGCAACTAGGCGGGAAAGATCAATGAATCAACAATGGCGAGCTCTCAGCCACTAGGGGGACTAGATACTTACCTAGGTGTAGTTTTGGGTTTTAGTTGCATCGGCAAGGATGCGTTGAGGTTTCTTCTTGAATTTTAGTGTGCATAGAGGTGATATGAAGAACTTTTTTAGTGATTTGATGACAAGTCTTAGTTTAATCATGCTACCTTCCCTAACTTCCTTCTTCGAACCAGACTTCTATTTTTTTATCTCGACTGACTTTCTTTTATATTCTTCCCGTTTACGCTGCCCTAGGTGCCTTACCATTTCCTTTCCAGTTTGAGAAACTGAACCTCTTCTCTCACTTGGAGCTTGTAGCCTTCAAGTGTTGCAGGTCTTGTCTTATTAATCACTTTGGTATTTGAACCTTCCACCAACCTTATTCTACGTATCTAGATTAATGATAATTTATAGTTCCATTAGTGCTAAACAGGTGTGTTAGTATAGAATCTCCATCTGGTGATGACATATCTGAAGACGTCAGGGTATTAATGAGTCCTGTAGACGAGATTAATCTACAGTAGGAAGGTCTTTTCTCAAAGGCTGATTCATTGAGTGGCTTATCTGGCGCTCATAATCACTCCTCTTGTAAACTGAACCATTCTTTTGGCACTTATGTTTCTCCTCGGAACCTTTCTCATAGGATTTCTCCTTCACTAGAGACATTTGCGGGTATTTTTCCTTTATCCGCTCCCTCTGTTGGTGCGAGCTCTGAACTTCTAAATAGTGTGCCTAAGGTTGTATTTGCTACAAAGTTGAGTTTTAAAGGAGGTGGTAAGCCAAATAGAAACAAGAATTCCAGTATACCCAGTAAGCCGACAGGAGTTAGGAGGAGGGTGTTGAAGCCAAATAAGCGGGTTAGAAGAATGGTGTTGGGCTTAGATGTGGGCCTGGAAGAAACCTACAGATTGGCCCTGTGTGGACTGGCAGGTAGATTATCCTATTCTTATGTTGCTGATAGTTCAGTTTAGGGTTGGATAACTAAATTTTGGGTTCCTATTCTCGGTTATGCGCCCGAGATGCTTTGTCTTATGAAGGGATGGATGGGATTTATTTGCAAGGCTCTGGAAGATGCAGATTTATTGCTGAATAGATTTTGGGTGATTGGGGGAAGCACTCTTATGTTAAAACAATGGAGGGTGGCCTTCGACCTGCAAACTGAATATTTTCAATACCGACATTTTTGGGTCCTTTTGCCAGGTTTGCCTTTGCACATGTGGAATGAAGGTGCAATGAGGGAGATTGGAGATGCTCTCGGGCGTTTCATCACTCTGGATATCTCCACATTGGAAAGATCTGTTAGGAAAATCAGAAGGATATTAGTGGAAGTCGATATCCATGGAGGACTCTTGGAGGAACTTGTGATTGAATGACACAGTCGAAAATATACTCAGAGGCTGGACTACTTGGGTGTTCCATTCTGGTGTAGTTGGTGTCGAGAAACTGGTCACCTGCATCGTGAATGCTCAGGAAATATGCTTGAAGAAAAGTCAGAAGATTCTTTTCTGCAAGAGGACCCACCTGCCTATGTTGATGAAGGGGACTCTTATGGCTGTGATCCTATACACTACGAACTGGAGGCTGGCACATAGATAAAAGAGGCAAATACATTTACAGGTAAATTAATTTTTTTCTTCCCAAATGTTTTCTTGTCTTTATCGTTGTGGGAAATGAATGCATTGGAAAGTTCTAGCTGGCTACAAGCTTCTACCTAGATAGTTAAAGGAAGCATCGAAGGGGGATATGAAAAATTCCCTCCTGTGTTGACGACCCTGAATTTACCGGAGGCTGGGAACTCCTCCCCTTTTAAAGTGTCTGGACAAAGGGTGTATAATCCTCTATACCTTCCCTCACTTTCACCTGCTGACCCTCCTCGAAAGCCACAAACACTGTTACCAAGCCCCCAGGACCCGGTTTCTGCTTCTTCACCTACCCAAAGTACTTTCTTAGACCCGGTGATAGAGACGATCTACAAAGAATACGAAGAGGGTGATTCCTCCCTTAGTGTTGTCTTGGACTCACTAATCCCTTTCATTCAGGACAATTCAGCTGTGATTAAACTACCAACCTATCTAGGGAAAAAAGTACATAGAAATTCGGATAATGTGGAGACTATTTCAACAAAGCATCAACTAGGGGTGAAGGGGAAAAAATTTACATGGTCTAGGGGTATTGGTGTATAAATCTCCCCTATAAAAACTTGTAGTTCATGAAAAACGTTGGCACAAACTACACCCATAACCGATGAGTTGGTTCCATCCTCCACCGATAGTGGGGCTATTAGAGCGATGAAATCCCTGGCGAGGGATACATAATGATTATATTATACTTAAATGTTAGAGGGGTTGGAGGCACCCTCAAAGCGGCCTCAGTCCGGAGACTCTTGGATAATGCTCGTCCTAATATTGTTTTTTTACAAGAAAATTTGGTGAATGCTCAGAGAGCAATGGATTTCTTGCATCTCTTGCGACCATCTCGGGCTTCGTGTGCAGTTAATTATATTGGTACTTCGGGGGAACTGTTATTTTCATGGGATCCTAATATTTATGACTTGACACATTTTCTTACTGTAGGTGGTATTCTATTAACAGGTAGATGTTTATTTCACTGCTTAATATTTACGACCCGTGCTCGGAGTGGAAATAGTTCTGGAAATATTTGGAAGATAGTGGGATTCTCTCTATTAATCATTTGATTATTGCAGGGGATCTAAACATTGTATTATCTTCGGACGAGGTCTGGGGAGGTACGCCTGGTTTTGGGATTAATGATGGTTATTTTAGAGACCTTTTTTCATCTAGAATTTTGATTGATATCAAGCCAACAAAGTTGGTTCCAACTTGGAGGAACGGGCATCGTGGAAAGGAGGTGGTTGCAAGCAGATTAGATAGAGTTATTGTTTCTGAAGAATTATTATATATTGTCGGCCTTTATAGCTCCTTGGTTGAATTTCCCTTTATTTTCGATCATGCACCAGTTATTCTTCAACTGGATATACCTCTMTACTCTAAGGCCTATTCATTCAAACTCAATGCACAGTGGCTCAATCATCAAGATTTCTTGGATTTAGTCCACAAGGTATGGAAAGACCTAGTTTTCCTATTGGAAGGCAACAAAGAACACAAGATTSTTTGGAAGTTAAAAGTACTAAAATCACAAACAAAGATATGGTATAAATAGAAATCAGCCAGAAACAATGAAAATATATTGTCGATGGAATATGACATTAAGGAGGTGATTATTATTATGGTAGGCGATCCTACAAATCATGAAAAGGAACTATACCTTAGGCAAATGGAAGTAGAAAGAAACAATATCTTAAAAGGAGTCGAAGATCAATGGAGATTGCGTAGCAGGGAAATATGGTTGGCTAGCGGTGATAATAACACAATTTTTTTTCATAAATATGCTACCTTCAATAGAAATCAGAAGCATATTTGGGAGATTATTGATAGTACCAGAATAAAGGTGCCTATTTAGGGATCTTTAAAGGATGCAACGACTCAATATTTTAAAAATATCTACAAGGACCCACCTACATCAAACACTATTGAAAAATTAAAGGTAAACAAACTCTTCTCTCAGTTTGTAAATGAGGAGGAGTGTTGCTCGATGTACAATCCGTTCACATTAAAGGATCTTAAAGATGTTCTTTTTCATTTTAAGAAGGATAAAATCCCAGGGACAAATGGCTCGATGGTGGAGTTTTTCACATTTTGTTTTTTGATTTAGTAGGGGAGGATATTCTTGAAATGGTGGAGGAGTCTAGAAGATTAGGAAAAATTACTGGAGGTCTAAATTCTACTTTTCTGACTTTGATCATGAAGGCTAATAAACTGGTCACCTATGAAGACTTTCATCCGATATATTTATGCAATCTCTGTTACAAGGTGATATCAAAAATCATCGCCAACCGGATAAAACCATTCCTTTCCAGATCTCTTTCTGAAGAAAAACTGGGTTTTTTACAAGGAAGAAAGATCCAAGACGCTATAGCTACAACCCATGAAAGCCTACATAGAATCAAAAAGAAAAACTTAAAATCCCTAATCCTAAAACTGGATTTAAGGAAAGCATATGACTGTATAGACTGAGATCATTTAAGACTAACACTTCTAAAGGTGGGATTTGGTTTACAAATGACAAACTGGATTATGTCATGCATCACTACTTCTTCCTTTTCAATTTTACTAAACAGTGAGGCTACTGAATTCTTTAGAAGCAATAAAGGATTACGTCAAGGGTGTCCATTATCACTATTACTCTTTATTCTGGTGATGGAAGGACTCAGACTATTATTGAAATCCAACATTGGTGAAGGTAAGCTCTCTGGTATAAAAGTGTCCAGATTACTAAAAATATTTCATCTATTGTTCATGGATGACGTACTCATTTTGACAAAGGTGGTTTTACATGAATGGATTGAAATTGACTGGATTATCAATCTATTTTGTAAGGCCTTTGGGATTTTTCTTAATCAAACAAAGACTACGGTACATTTTGAAGGGCTGTCAGAGTAAGAATTGCTCCCCTTCAAAACTATCGGCCGACTTCAAATACTTAGGTTACTTTTTGAAGACATGGATGCAAAAGGTTGAGGATTGGGGTTGGATGTTGGTGAAATTATCCAAGAAAATTGGTTTATCGTGTAATAGATGGATTTCTATGGCAGGTAGATATATCCTTATCAAAACAGTGCTGGAAGGCTAGCCTATTTATTGGATGTTTATGGAAGCTATCCCTTGTACTGTTCTTTGTAAGATTAGAAAATTGATGTTTCACTTTCTGTGGCATGGACATAAATAATCACAACACTTCCATCTCTGCAGATGGGAGACTTTATCCAGACCAAAGAAGAACGACGGATGGGGTTTTCGTAACCTTGCTCATTTCAACTTGGCACTAAATGTAAGTACCCTTTGAAGGGTCTTAACAAAAGAATGCATATGGCATAACGTAATTATGGAAAATATTTTTCAAGCTCTACAGTCACAAATAGGCTTAGATTGGCTTCACAAAAAAGTCTTGCCTCAAGGACATGGACGAGCCTTACAAATTTGGTTCATATCATATCTCACTGGCTAGCTTGGCAGCCAGGTTCTAGACATCTCGTCTCTTTAGGTAGAGACATAATTATAGGCATTGAAGATAAATCTTTCCTCTCGACAGAGCTACTCTCTATTTTAAATAAAAATAAAATGTTGTGCTAGCACAAGCCTCGGTATGCACTAACCCTATTTACCTGTCAGAGATCTGGATGAGAAGTGAAACTTTGGGATTATCTGGAGAACTTGCATTAGAGTGGGATTCTTATATCACAGAGCTAAGAGGGGCTGATATTACTCTCCACAACACTGCTGAAACTCTTCTCTGGACTGGAGGCGATTCCTCGAGGGTCATTACTGTTAGGAATTTATATAAGGTGCTTATTTCCACTCAGAATTATCCGCTTTGGAGAGGATGGAGAGTTAAAATCTGGAAATGGAATCTACAACTAAAGATTAATTTTTTTTTATGGCTGGTTGTGGAAAACAGGATCCTTACTTGGGAAGTTTTAAATAAAAAATACTGGGAGCATCCAGTGATTTGCATGTTGTGTAAACACAACAATGAAGACATAAACCATATCTTTCTACACTGTTCCTTTTCCAAAATAGTTTGGTCCAGACTCACATAGACTTCAAATAAAAAATGAGTGGACTGGAACTTGCTTTATTTCTTGTTGGGACTCATGGACTATAAATTACTCTGTCTCAAATAGGCTGGCGGTTATCACTGTTTGGAATATATAGAATGAAATGAATAAAACGATATTTGAAGATAAAGTTCCTTCTTCCTGGGATGTTGTTTATAGAACTCTTGGCTCTTTTACAAAATCTCCTTGCTCACAGACTTTGCAAAGCACTGGACAAAGACCGATAATTCTGAAGAATGGATTTACCTTTGTGTCTTTTGATGGGGTAGCTTCATCAAGTGGATTAAATTGTGGAGCTGGAAGTGTCATTACTAGTCCGAATTCTTCTAGTTACAGGTGGTATATCAATTGCGGGGAAGGCACTAATACAAAAGCAGAGCTTTTGGGAGCTTGGACTACGCTCACTCTAGCAAATCATTTGAATATTCCAAACATTCAAGTGATGGGGGACTCTAAGGTGGTGATTGACTGGCTGAACCATAAAGGGAATCTACAATATACTGCCATTGAAGGTTGGAAACAAAAACTATGGAGTTGGATACAACTTTTCAAGGTATCTGCTTTCAACATATTTTCAGGGATTTCAATATGGAGGGTGATCTTCTATCCAAGAAAGCACTAATGGATCCGAGAGGAAGATTATCCTATTATATTTGGGATGGAGGGACAATAGGTCCTATTTATCATATTAATCTGTTCTAGTTCCATCCTGTTTTTTTGTGGTTTTTTGTTCCGAGTTTTGGACTAGCTTTCTTTCTTTGTTACTCGGATTTTTTGGAGTTTTTGGTCGTCATTATTCTATGTTTATGAACTATGATGTTGATAGTTGATCTTTTTTGGATGGATCCCGTTTGTAATGGACTTGTTTTTAGTTAGTTTGGTATCCTATGGATTGACTAGTATCATATTCTTATCTAAAATCCTTTCTAGATGTAATTTTTTTATATATTAATATAATTTTGAGAAAATTTTCTATTGAAAAATAATTATTTAAGCACTTGAACAATAAGCATAAGCATTGAGCATCTACCATTCAAATATCCAAACATATGCATCAACATTGATCGTGTATTAATAAAAACTATTCTTTCTTCAAACCAACCAATGTTCAAATTACTTTAGTGTGAATTTGGAGATAAGTATGTTATGAACATTGAATGACAACAATAGTTCATATTGGAACCATTTAATCTATTCATTTTAAATTAAAAAATAAAGCAGGAGGAATTTGATTTGAATTTAAAAATAAAAACATTCAAACTTTTAGTTTTATTTTACATGGAAACCAAAAAACAATATATCTTTCAAATACATTGAGTTTTCTCCCTTTAATGTATGTATTTTATGAATGCCACAATGAGTAGTGAATTTCACTATGCTAAACTTTATGGTGTATAACTACATAAAAATTATGACCATGATTTAAAATAAACTAAGCAATGCCAAAACAATTGAAGATGTTCACTGCACTAACCTATCATATATAATGACTTCTAGTATATATAACGTCATCCAATGGAGGAAACAACTAAAAAGTAGCCTTAACAATATTATATTGTACACCAAGGTTTACATTATTGAATTAATATTTATATTAAGAACTTTATAAAAAAAAAGTAATTAGAGAAAAAAATTAATTCATTTAAAACAAATGCAATCAAATTTTCGCTATGTAAATAAAATATGACAAAAAATAATTATAGAAAAATACATTAAGAACTTCATAAAAAAAACTAATAAAAAATTTAATTCATTTAAAACAAATTCAATCACATTTTTTTTCTATGTAAATAAAATATGACAACAATTTATTATAGAAAAATAAAATTGTTACTCTTATAAACTTTTCCTTGTCTCCAGGAATATCATAAACTTGTATTTCAAACAATTTTTCATATTTATGTACATGGTCATAAATTTATTATTTTTACATGAAACAATATAGAGTTGTGGAGTAATTAAGTGCTTGCCTATGTTGGCATGGAAAGGGATAGAGAAAACAATGTACCTACCAAAATTTGCATACACAATGAAAATAAGTTTAAAACAATGTCAAGTTTAGAATTGTTGTGTCAATTGGTTTGACATCTCGTTTATGTTCTTGGAGCAGTGAGTGGACTTGTGCATGAATATTTCTCTTGAGGTAATATGAGTAGAAGTTAGAGATGTAGTTGATAGGTCATAAAAAGGATAAAATTGCATGGCAAATATGTTGAAAGAAAATTCAATTAGGAGAAAAGATATAGAAAATGAAGTAAATTCATTAAAACAAATTTATCAAAACTATCAAAAAAACAAAACAAAGCACTAAAGAAAGACTCCAAAATCATTGGATGATATCATTTTACTAGGAAAGCTTTTTAAATTAAAAACTACCAATTATTCCATACATTTGTGATTTTTTTAGCAATAAATCATTAGTATATTTCACCATAATTTAAAAATGTGCCAGGCTAGGCATTGACGGAAAACTTAACTCCATGCTGATGTGTATTGCATTAGCTTGAGATTCAATAAATATACAAAATGTGACTGCTGGTCTTCTCCAACACATGACTCATCCTATCACCTACGACTCTTCATGTGTACATCACTGTTACAATAAAACAATCCCTATGATTACGTGTTCAACATCCCCCCCAATCCGAAGGGGTGTGTCTCAGTCCAAGAATCATTATGATTTTTTCAAAAATTTCTCTTCCAAGCACTTCGGTGAAGATGTCCTCAATTTTCTCATTTGTGGAACAATGTCTCAAGTGAATAGTATTGGCCTCTACATGACATTGAATCAAGTGATAGTTTGTGTTGATGTACTTTTTTCAATCAAGGAATCTAAGATTCTTGGCCAACTTGATTGTAGAAGTATTGTCATCTAGAAAATGAGTAGAATTCACTTGTTTCTCATGCAAATTTCAAGTATTTTCTCGAGCCACACAATCTCCTTCGTCGCTTTTGCAGCTTCCACATATTCTTCCTTTGTTGTGGAATCTATTAGAATTGATTGTTTATGTGATATCTAGGAGACAGTTGCTGATCCAAGACTCATGAGATATCCTAAATTTGATACTCCATTTTCCTTATCCTCAACAAAGTATGAATCAAAATATCTGATCAGGTTGAAATCATCCACCTTTGAATACCTGAGTAAAAAATCTTGAGTTCCTCTCAAGTATTTTAGAACTCTTTTTTGCAACAGACCAATGCCTTTCACAAGGATTTTTCATGAACCTGGAAAGAATCCCAACAAAAAATGAAATGTTTGGTCTAATGGTAGTAAGATAGATAAGAATTCCCATAATATATCTATACTTGGTTGCATCCTCAAATTCATTCCCTTATTTTGATGTGAGATTCAAGTTATGTTCCATTGGAGTAGAACATAATTGCACTCAACCATGCCAAACTTTTTCAATAGTTCTCCAATGTACTTCTTCTGGGAGAGGAATGCGAACCTTGGATTTTGAATCACCTCAATGCCCAAATAGTAGTGAAGATGTCCCAAATATGTTATCAACTCTTTCTTCATGGATGCCTTTATTCAACTCTTTCTTTATGGATGCAATGTAGTTTTCATTGTTCCCTGTTATCAACATATCATCTACATATACTACAAGATATACATTTTTTTTTCCAATTTTTTTGACAAGCAAAGTTGCATTGTCAAGATTGAAATGCTTGAAATTTAATTTCAGGAGATGCTCAGTTAACTTTGCATACCATGCTCGTGGTGCTTGTTTAAAGGAATATAAGGATTTGATGAGCTTTCATACCTTATGTTCTTGTCCTTTCACAACAAGTCCTTATGGTTTAGACATGAACACATTCTCTTTCAATTCTCCATTCTAGAAAGAAATATTCACATCTATTTGATGAATTTTCCATCAATTATGTGCTGCCATTGAAAATACAGTTCGAATGGTAGCCCATTTTGTTGTGGGGGAAAAAGTTTCCTCATAATAAACACCATATTTCTATGCAAATCCTTTTTCCAGGAGCCTTACTTTTTTATTTTCAAGTGAGCCATCTGATCTGTACTTGTTCTTGAATACCCACTTGCAGCCTATTGGTTTGGTTCCAAATGGAAGATTCACCAACTTCCATGTCCCATTCTTGATGAGAGAATTGTATTCCTTTTGCATGGCTTCTTTCCATTCATCACGAGAAGTGGAATATTTAAAGGAATTCAGTTCAAGGTTAGTAGATAAAATCAACTCACAATCATATGAACCATCCATGTCATCTACATCACCTAATTTTGAATTATCTACATTACCTCCATCTTGTCCTGAAGACATTCCCATTCCTGTCTTTTCGACCTCATCAGGATAAACACTCTCAAGTGTTTTTGTGAGCCATTTTGGTGGACCTTTCTGAGATGGTCCATGTTGCTCAACTAATTGATATGGTGATGACTTCTCATCAAGCCTCAACTTTTCAATCCTCTTGATCACATCATTCAAATGAAATTCAAGTTCTGATGAAGTGGTGGGAACTTCTTTATGTGTGGAATATGGTACTTCAAAAGGAGATTCCAAATATTGAACCAAGATAGGGATCCCCCCTTCAAGATGTGGAATATCATCATCAAATTCATGATAAGTATTTACACGAGTGAATCTGTCTAGATGATCAAGATGCCTCTCAACAATTTCATATTTCTTGGAGGATTCAAGAAATATTACATATTTAGAAATTATGAATTTTTTATTTGTCTCATTATAAAGAAGATACCCCTTAGTGGTATTTGAGTACCCCAATAATATGCATGTCTAACTCCTTGCATCAAGATTTCTTCTTTGCTCCTTAGGAATCAATGCATAGTAGGTAGAAACAAAGACCCTGAGATGCCTCACCTAAGGAATATGTTCATACCATATTTCATAAGGATTCTTGTTTTTAAGAGCATGAAATGGGTTTTTGACATAAACTGCACATAGAAATGTGTCAGCCCAAAACATCAATTTTACATTCTTGAAAACATCATGGAATGAAACATATTTAGGAGTGTCCTATTCATTCTTTCAGCTACACCATTATGTTGAGGATTGTATGGAACTGTGGTTTGATGCTTGATCCCATGTTGGTGAAGGTAACTTTCAAATTCATTAGATGTATATTATTTTCCATTATCAGTGTGAAGAGAGATAGTATGATACTGAGCTTCATTTTGAATCCATACATAAAAAATTGAAATGTTTCAAAATCTTGTGATTTATCTCTCAACAAATATACCCAACACATCCTAGTGTAATCATCAATAAAATACATGATATATTTATTTCCATTTGTATAAGGAACATGAATAGCGCCACACAAATCATAACGAATCAGTTCAAGTTTTCTACATGCTATAGCGGTAGAATCATGGAATGGTTGTTTGTTATGCTTTCCAAGGATGAAAGAATAACATTGTCTCAATTTCCTAGGAATAGTAGGCAAAACGCAAACACCATTCTTTCTCAATAAATGGAGAGTGTCATAATTGATATTATACTAAATGAAATTATACCTTCACCATGATGAGAGAGGTATGCAACATTTTGTGTATGGGTAGATGTCCCATTCCGATTCAACAGTCTCCCATCTTCCATTCTGGTCATAACAACCATGTTATCATAATCCTTTCATATTTCTAATTTTCCACCGATCATATGAACATAGTGTCCTTAGTGTCTGATGTGCACAAGGGAAACCAAGCTCCTTTTCATATTGATAATATAGAGCACATTATGTAGAAGAAAATTCGGGAATCCATGAAACTTAAGTCTGATGGTGCCCATTCCCAAGGGTTTGAGACTAGACTTATCTGCAAAATACACTATTTCATCTACATTGTCATTTAAGTCTTCAAAATTTCATGTGATAGGTTGCGTCTGTGTCAAGAATCCATGCATCTTTCCAAGGAGTATATGAAGTGTTAAATAAATCTTATGCTATTCCTATATTGCAATGAGAAACAATGTGATGGGAAGATTCACATGGATTACCTTTTGTTGGTTCTAAAGGTTTACATTTTTCCTCTTTCTTATT
>SNQJ01S0019981.1:134659-146356 GCA_010110895.2 Picea sitchensis
ATAATGATGGAGATGTAAAACTTGTTGTGGGAAAGAATTTTGATGAGTTTGTACTGGATGAGTGGCGCAGTCGTGCCCCTCGTAGGCAAACCGCTTCCACCAGGACCTTCTTTCACTCAGGCCCGAAGAGTTAAAGAACTCTTCCAACTCCTTACGGGAGTTCTCAATCCCCACAGAAATTTCCTCCTGGCGATCTCCCCTTTGCTTTGTCGGGAAATCGGGTTTCACGTTATCGCGAAGCCTGTGTACACGGTTCTCGTGTTAACCAAAACCCCAAGCCCCGATGGGTCTCAATGTAATCACTTTCCATTCCTGTCGGGGATTTCCCTATCGGAAAATCGGTACATACGATGTCGCGGTTCACTAGCACCATGAATCCCCGAACCCCGAACTCCGATACGCACGTGCACTTTCTCCTTGCCACGTCACCTTCCCTCTCCCTTCTATCGGGAATCGCGTGATTGTGATTTCAAAGGTCGCAATCCCCTTTCCCTGGAAAATCCCGAATGCCGAGCCTCGATTTCTCCGGATTGCAGACATGTGTCCAGCTCGGGATCCACAACCCTAATCACTTCGGGAAATCACAAATCGCGATTTCAGGTTTCAAAATTCCCACGACCACGGAACCTCTGATATCCCGATGAACTGAAGTTCTGATGGCTCTTGGACTCCTCCTGCTCCTATGGGCTAAATCCTGCGCAACTTCTCCAAGATCTGACGGTAGGCGGGACTTCGCGAATCTCCCCCTGCAAGACCTGGCCGTCGATTCCTCCTCCTTGAGGAGTTCCTCCGCTCTAAAGCTCCGTCCTGTTCGAACCTTCTCCTGGGTCCGTCTCCACAGTATCACGAAGGAACTATCCCTACTAAGCTTGTCAACTCTGACTCCCTCAGAGAATTTGCACACACTTCTCGTGTTCGACCTTCAACAACTCTCAAAGTGTTGAGTCTCTCAGACCCTGTGCACTTACGGCCACAGTAGTCTATGCCTTATTTTGCTCAGACTAACCACTGAGACTTCAAGTTCAGCCTGCACTTCTCCTGCACGATTCTACCAACCCAATTAAACTTCTGGGCGAATGAGAATAAGGGTTTAACTGTCAAGCCTCATCAACGCACTCTATGCGGATGAACTCAACTGCACTCTATGCAGGAATCTCCTGGCTCAAACAGAGAAACAGTTGAAACTTATTCTCTTATCTTTCAGACTTCAGTTAAGAACATGAAATCCTATGCATGGCGTACCTCAAGCAAATGCATACAAGAAAACAAACATTCATGAGCATAAACACAATACACACAGAGAAACAACACCAGCCATGAAATTGAATCAAAGACTCTCTTCTATTAATTCAAAAGCATCTGTACATGGGTGTTCTTCACAAATTATCTTCTGCTCTTTCTTCTTGCTCCTGAATGAATGAATCTGAATAATAATCATACAATGTACAAAGGAGGGTGTCTATATTCGTTTTCCCTCACGAAACTAAAACTGTCTAATCTAGACTTAAACATCTATCTACCTGCATTAAATCTAATAAATGCCTCCTATCTATTTCAGACAAGAGTGTATGGATCGAGGTATGATGCATCATACTAAAGGCGCTCCTTCATAAAGGTTCATTTAAGACTTGCGCTACATTCCCAAATCTCTTTTCAAAATTTGATTTCGTTTATTCCAGCTGATCTTTCGCTTGATGTGATGGCTCGCTTGCTGAGTTGGCGATGCTCCTGCATCATACTCCTCGGTTTGAAAAATTTCATGGGCTCCTGTCCATGAGCTCCTACACGGTTTGTCCATGCTTGTGTATCACTGCCTCATTTTCCCAGCTAGCATATTCGACTGGGTGATTCTTCCATTTCACCAGATACTCGAAGTACTGCTTTCGCCTGGTCTTTCTGCCCACTCGTTTGTCCAGTATACACTCCATCTGTGGCCTTTCTGCTACTAGTAATTGCTTCTTCCACTGGATTACTAGTTCCTCAGTTCCAGTCTCTGCTTCTCCATCCCTGTATGGGTATAAATCCGAAACATTAAATATCAGAGATATCCCGATGCCATCCGACAACTCAATCTCATAAGAATTCTTGCCAAATTTCTTTAGGACTCTGCATGGCCCAATTTTCTTCATCTTCAATTTGTTATATGTTCCCCTTGGGAACCTTTCCTTCCTCAGGTGTGCCAGAACAAGATCCCCAACTTTAAACTGAAGTTGTCTCTTCCGCTGATCGGCTCTGCGCTTGTACTCGTGATTTGAATCCATCAGTCACTGCTTCACCCTGCCATGAAGTTCCTTCATTGCCTCAACGAACTCCTCTGCGCTTGCACTGCTAGTCGTAGCCTATTATGACTCCCTCAGTTCAAAAATTCCCCTTGGTTGTGTCCCATACACAATATGGAATGGGATTTTTCCTGTACTCTGATTCAGTGAATCATTATATGGAAACTCTGCCTGTGGCAATATGTTGTCCCAGCTACCATGGTGTTCTGTCACCAGGCTCCTCAGCAAATCTCCCAGATTCCTGTTCACGACCTTTGTTTTCCCATCAGTCTGTGGATGATAAGTAGAACTAAATGCCAGATTAGTTCCTAGCTTCTTCCAGAGTGTCCTCCAGAAATGTCCAATGAACTTGGTTTCCCTGTCCGAAACAATACTTTTCGGCAATCCATGAAGTCTAACAATCTCTTTGAAAAACAAGTTTGCGATGTGCGTCGCATCGCTGGTCTTCTGACATGGAATAAAATGTGCCATCTTCGAAAACCTATCCACCACCACAAATATGGAATCGACCCCTCTCTGCGTCCTCGACAATCCCAGTATGAAATCCATGCTTATCGCCTCCCATGGTCTCTATGGTATGGGCAATGGTTGATAAAGACCTGCGTTCTACTTTCTCCCCTTCGAATGTTGACAAATCCTGCATCTGTCAACAAATATTTTAACATCTGCTCGCATTCCTGGCCAAAAATATGCTTCGCTCAGTTTTGCGAATGTCTTATCGTGGCCAAAGTTCCCTGCTAATCCACCGTTGTGCTTTTCCTTTAGCAGATTCTCCCTCATGGAGCAATTCAGAATGCATAACTGGTTGCCTCTGAACAACAGTCCATTCTGGATCATGTAATCTATCCATGGGCTCCGATCCCTGAGAACTGGATTCTCAGCTGCTTCATACGCTTCTCCGAAGTCTGCATCCCCTGCATACATATCCCTGAGATTTTCGAAACCCAATGTCCTGACTCAGAACTCCTGCAGCAACAAACATTTCCTGCTCAAAGCAAAAACCACTTTGTTAGCAGTTCCTGAAATGTGTTTAATTACAAATGTAAAATTCCGCATATACTCTACCCATTTTGCATGTTTTTGATTCAACTTCTCCTGTCGACTCACAAACTGCAATGCATGATTATCGCTGTACAATACAAATTCCTTTGGGATCAAGTAATGCCTCCACTTATTTAATGCCTGGATGATGGCATAAAATTCTTTATCATACGTGGAGTATTTCAGCTTTGCGTCATCCGACTTCTCGCTGAAATAGGCAACTGGCCTATCCTCTTGACTCAAGACCACTCCTATAGCATACCCGCTTGCATCACATTTCACCTGAAATGTCTTCTGAAAGTATGGAAACACTAACACTGGCTTCTCTGTGATCTTCCGCTTCAACAGATTGAAGCTCTTCTCAACCTCTGTTGTCCAGTGAAAAGTCTTATGCCGCTTCTTCACTGTGTCCATCATTGCGGCGCTAATTCCACTAAAATTCCTAATGAATTTCCTGTAGAAACTAGCCAAACCATGAAAACTCCTCACCTCGAAAACATTTCTGGGTGATGGCCAATTCTTGATCACTTCCACCTTACTCGGATCCATCTTCAACTCATTAGCCGAAATAAAAAAACCCAAATAAATGAGCTCTGTCCTCATAAATGAGGATTTCTTCATATTGATCAATAGCTTCTCCTGCTGTAGCTTCCTCATCACAATGGACAAATGTTTCAAATGTTCAGCCTTCGTCTTACTGTAGATCAATATATCATCCAGATATACGACTACAAACTTCCTGATGAATTCCCTTAGGACTTCATTTATCAGTCTCATGAATGTGCTCGGCGCGTTTGTCAAGCCAAACGGCATGACCAACCATTCGTATAAACCTTCATTTGTCTTGAATGCTGTCTTCCACTCATCACCTTCCCTCATGCGAATCTGGTGATATCCTCTCTTCATATCAATCTTTGAAAAATAATTTTCCCCACTCAGGAAATCCATCAGATCATCCATTCTCGGTAGTGGAAATCTGTACCTGATGGTGATTTTGATAATCGCTCTAGAATCAATACACATTCTCCATCCTCCATCCTTCTTTGGACTTAGTACTGTCGGAACAACACACAGACTCAGGCTTTCCCTGACCAGTCCTTTGTCCAATAAATCCTGAACCTGCTTCTTGACCTCCTCATTCTCCTGTGGCGTCAACCTGTACGCTGCTTTGTTTGGTAAACTGGCTCCTGGTATGAGATCGATGTGATGACTCACACTCCTCATCGGTGGAAACGAATGAGGTAATTCGTCCATGATGATGTCAGCGAACTCTCCCAGCAGTTCCTGAATCTCTTCTGGCAAGTCATCCACTCTTGTGCTAGTCAGGACAATTCTCGGTTTCCTGACCACAAAGAATTGTGGATCTTCCTTCTTCTCCATCTCTGTGAGAAGTTCCTTCCCACTCATGAGAAGTATGGTGTTGCTTACTTCCGGCTTCACCTCCTTATCCTTTATCGGAAGTAATCTGTGTGTCCTCCCATCCTTCTCCAAAGTGTATGTGTTCATTCTCCCGTCATGAACCACATTTCTGTCATACTGCCATGGTCTACCCAGCAATACATGACAGACATCCATGGGAATAACATCACATAGGACCTTATCCTTATATTCACCCATTTTAAATTCAAATAAACATTGTTTAGTGACACTCACCTGATGTCCCTTCTGCATCCATGAAACCTTGTATGGACTCGGGTGATCAGTCGTCTCCAGCTCTAATTTCTCCACCATCTCAGTTGAAATGAGATTGTCAGTGCTTCCGCTGTCCACAATGACCTTGCATTTCCAGACCTTGGTCTTGCATGTGGTTCTGAATAGTCTAGTCCTCTGAGCTGTATCCTCCACCTCTTTCTCGGGTGTCAAAAGGACTTTATGCACCGTTAGTGACCTCCCACTTCCAGTGTCTTCATTCTCAACATCACGCCTCTGCGCCTTAGCGATGTGAGCTTCTCCTCTATCCATTTTCCTATCTGGACAATCAATTGCCTTATGTCCATCCTTCCCACATCTAAAACATGTGATGATTCCACCTCTGCCTCTTCCCCTACCTCTAGTACAAGGAAAAGTGTTTGCATCAGCATAATCTCCTCACTGATCAATTTGTTGTCTCCTCGGCTCAGCATACTGCTGTCCTCGCTGTGAGGTTCCACCTCTCTCAATCTTCCCCTGAGGTTTCCTCCATTCCTCTTTGGGCTTCTGATATTTCTCCTGGGCAACCGCCTTGCCTCTGGGCTGACTTCTGCCTTGCCCTCGATGACCTTACTTACAGCTCAACTTCTCCTCGGATTTCAGAGCCATCTGATAAGCATCTTCAACCGTTCTGATGGTCGTCATGCTTAATTCATCCTGAATGTCATATCTCAGACCATTCAAGTATCTGGAAACCTTCTCATCATCGCTCTCCCGATGACCTGCTCTGATATTGAGCTTGTAAAACTCTTTGGTGTACTCCTTCACCGTCATCAACTTTTGTCTCAGGTTCTGCATTCGCCTGAACAGTGTGATCTGATAATCCCTTGGGATGAACTTTGCCTTCATATTCGCGATCATCCGGTCCCAGCTTTTGATTTTTTGTTTGCCTTTGGAACGTCTATCTGCCTGTAGCTCATCCCACCATAATGCTGCATGTCCTTTCAACTTCGTGACAGCATGTCTTACCTTTTTATCCTCTTCGATATCTTCATGTCGAAGTAGGTGTCAAGAGCTCAGATCCTGTCCAACAACTCTTCGGCATCCAGGCTCCCTTCGTAGACTGGAATGTCCTTTTTTGTCTTAGAACTCATTCAGGCGATAGATTTAATCAACCGTTCGGTTGATGCATCTCCTGCTGCGACCTCTTCTTCATGTCCAACTTCCTCTTCAACTTCGGAGTCACTCAGATCTCCAGTATGTGCTATGCGTCTCTACGCTGCTTCCATATCTTCCATTCTGGCACGAAGATTTCGTAATTCCCTCTCCATCTCTACATTCTATCCTTGGCTACTTCTTTCTCTGGACATTTCTCTTTCCCCCTCTGGATTGGGTGATTGTCTACCTCTTCTCGGCGGCATGGTGAAATTTTCTCTCCTCCTCTGTTATAGAAAACAGAGAGATTTTCTCGCTCTGATACCACTCTAGCGCAGTCGTGCCCCTCGTAGGCAAACCGCTTCCACCAGGACCTTCTTTCACTCAGGCCCGAAGAGTTAAAGAACTCTTCCAACTCCTTACGGGAGTTCTCAATACCCACAGAAATTTCCTCTTGGCGATCTCCCCTTTGCTTTGTCGGGAAATTGGGTTTCGCGTTATTGCGAAACCTGTGTACACGGTTCTCGTGTTAAACAAAACCCCGAGCCCCGATGGGTCTCAATGTAATCACTTTCCGTTCCTGTTGGGGATTTCCCTATCAGGAAATCGGTACATACGATGTCACAGTTCACTAGCACCACGAATCCCCGAACCCCGAACTCCGATACGCATGTGCGCTTTCTCGTTGCCACGTCACCTTCCCTCTTCGTTCTATCGGGAATCGCATGATCGCGATTTCAAATGTCGCAATCCCCTTTCCCTGGAAAATACCAAATGCCGAACCCCGATTTCTCCGGATTGCAGACACGTGTCTAGCTCGGGATCCACAACCCTAATCTCTTCGGGAAATCGCAAATCGCGATTTCAGGTTTCAAAAGTACCACGACCACGGAACCTCCGATATCCCGATGAACTAAAGTTCCGATGGCTCTTGGACTCCTCCTGTGCCTATGGGATAAATTCCACACAACTTCTCCAAGATCTGACGGTAGGCGGGACTTCGTGAATCTCCCCCTGCGTGACCTGGCCGTCGATTCCTCCTCCTTGAGGATTTCCTCCTCTCTAAAGCTCCGTCCTATTCGAACCTTCTCCTGGGTCCGTCTCCACAGTATCACGAAGGAACTATCCCTCCTGAGCTTGTCAACTCTGACTCCCTCAGAGACTTTGCACACACTTCTTGTGTTCGACCTTTAACAACTCTCAAAGTGTTGAGTCTCTCAGACCCTGTGCACTTACGACCACAATAGTCTATGCCTTCTTTTGCTCAGACTAACCACTGAGACTTAAAGTTCAGCCTGCACTTCTCCTGCACGATTCTACCAACCCAGTTAAACTTCTGGGTGAATGAGAATATGGGTTTAACTGTCAAGCCTCATTAACGCACTCTATGTGGATGAACTCAACTGCACTCTATGCAGGAATCTCCTGGCTCAGACAGAGAATTAGTTGAAACTTATTCTCTTCTCTTTCAGACTTCAGTTAAGAACATGAAATCCTATGCACGGCGTACCTCAAGCAAATGCATACAAGAAAACAAACATTCATGAGCATAAACACAATACACACAGAGAAACAACACCAGCCATGAAATTGAATCAAAGACTCTCTTCTATTAATTCAAAAACATCTGTACATGGGTGTTCTTCACAAATTCTCTGCTGCTCTTTCTTCTTGCTCCTGAATGAATGAATCTGAATAATAATCATACAATGTACAAAGGAGGGTGTCTATATTCGTTTTCCCTCACGAAACTAAAACTGTCTAATCTAGACTTAAACATCTATCTACCTACATTAAATCTAATAAATGACTCCTATCTATTTCAGACAAGAGCGTATGGCTCGAGGTCTGATGCATCATACTAAAGGCGCTCCTTCATAAAGGTTCATTTAAGACTGGCGCTACATTCCCAAAGATCTTTTCAAAATTTGATTTCGTTTATTCCAGCTGATCTTTCGCTTGATGTGTTGGCTCGCTTGCTGAGTTGGCGATGCTCCTGCATCAATGAGTCAAAGGATGTCCTTCTTGAGATATATGCACCTTAGTGTGGGCATTGCCAAGCATTAGAAACTGTATATAATAAACTTGCAAAGCAGCTTCGTGGGGTTGGCTCCCTTGTCTTAGCTAAAATGGATGGTACAAGTAACGAGCATGCTAGGGCCAAGTCTGATGGGTTTCCCATGATTCTATTCTATCCAGTAGGAAACAAGATTTTTGATCCTATTACTTTTGATGATGATCGCACTGTCAAAGGATTTTACAAATTCCTAAAGACAAATGCAGCTATCCCATTCAAGTTTCCCAAGAAGAGCACGCCTGAAAGTGTAGAGGCTACTCCAGTTACTCAAGATAGCAGTGCTGCGGAACAACCTAAATATGTTGGTGATGAAGCTCAGTCAAAGCGTGGCATTCTATCTCTCAAATATCCAATCCAACACGGTATTGTGACCAATTGGGATGATATGGAGAAGATTTGGCTTCACACATTCTACAATAAGCTCCGTGTAGCTCCAGAGGAGCATCCTATTTTGCTCACAGAGGCACCTCATTATCCAAAGGCTAACTGAGAGAAGATGACACAAATGATGTTTGATACTAGTATGTGAGAATCTTCTTATGGAGGTCTGCGCATTTTCTGTGTCATCTTCTGGAGAACATTGTGTGCTTGAGAAATCCATGTCGAGGGATGGCAATGTGATGTATGAATGCCAGTCATCTGAAGTTATTGCAGAGAAAATTAAATGGAATAATGCATGAATGCATGTGGGGTAGAGAGAATGGCAGTGGGGATGTCTAGAGATGCTCTAGTAGATGGTCATTCTGCCAGGAAACTATGCTCTCCAAATTATTACAACAAGTGTCCCAACATCCTGGATCTCTACTTCAATCTTGATGAAAGGGAAGGTATATACTTGCCCCACCTGTACAAGGCTCACAGAAGTAGAGATTAGCTGATGATAAGCGAGGTTATATCTCAATCGAAATTTGCTGCCATCGCTCCCACTTCCTCTCCATCTCCTATTGTCGGCTTCTAGGCAGAACGTTGTGCTACATTTACGCAAATCCTGTGTGCCTTCCATGTATGTTTCCATTCAAGCAGTGCTTTCTTTATATGCAAGTGGGCGTACAACCAGTATTGTACTGGACTCTGGTAATGGTGTGACACATACTTTGCCTCATGCCATCCTCAGACTGGACCTTGTTGGGCATGATCTGACCGATTCATTGATGAAGAATCTTACTGAGTGTGGGTACTCTTTTACGACAACTGCAGAACATGAGATAGTACGAGATGTGAAGGAGAAGTTAGCGTATGTTGCCTTTGACTATGAGCAGGAATTGGAAACTACAAAAATAAGTTCGGGTATAGAGAAAAGCTATGAACTTCCCGACGGCCAGGTGATAACAATCGGTGCTGAGCGGTTCAGAAACAACTTTCCTCTGCAAAACGGTAAAGTGCATATGGAGTATGAAGCCTGGATATTCCTCTTTGGGTGAACGCAACCGATTTTTCCCAGCGATTGCCCAGACTCTTGATGCAAGTATAGACGACCATTTTGTTTTATGATGAAAAAAATAATTATAATAACAATTTTTTTATAAAGAATTTATTTTTTTATAATAACAAAAAAACATATATTGTTTCTTTTATAAATAAATNATGTTTTTTTCGATTTTACGCTATGCATGCAATCAACAATGAAACACACGCGCGCGCAAAGACCACAACAAGAGGTATTAAAACACATTTTATTTTTACTTTGTTGCATTTATACTTCTTTCTGCATGATTATGTTTTTCTTCAAACATCTCACAAGTTTTCATGCGGGATTTGTACTAAGTTTTTTTTCAGGTGCGCGGCCGATCACATCGTGCTGCTGAAGTGATCTTCAAGAATCACAAAACTTAAAAAAAAAAAAAAAACATGCTTATTGATTGCTTGACGGAGTTGATTCTCGTCTTACACATCATGACGTTTGTAGTTACACATAAACCTTTTCATAAACCCATTTGCGTCATGACTGTCTTCCTCCATTTCTCCTTCAAAGCAGATTTGTCATCCTTGTGTTGAAGCCCATCTTCCATTGAACAATCCTTCATTAATTCACACGCCTATCTTTCTGAGTTGCATACATCTCTTTATCTTTTTCAGTTTAGTTTTCCTTGTCAATAAAACTATCGAGATACCTTTCTATGACTATATTGCATTGCCATAAAAACTGTTACTACTGAGATCTTTTCATTTATAGTCCTACCACTCTTTTTATCAGAACTCACATTGACTGATGTGGGATTCCTTAAGGTCCACCTTTCAACAAGTCTTGCCCCATCGACCTCAACACCTTATCTAGGATATAGACTAGAGTCCATTTTGAGTACCTGGAGGCTTGCATGCCTTAATGGTAAGTTCTCTCGCTGAAAATCATGACAATACATCAATGTACCTTGATCGTCAGATATTACAAGTGGCTCGACATCAACTCATTCATTCACACTTCGCAATATGTACTTGAGTACCTTGGCACTCATTGACATCAATGATGAGTTTCCTCACATTGGTTAACGACATTCATCATTGGTCGGTAATCCAATGACTTCTTTTCATGCTCGACATCGACACATTCATTCACATGATTAGAATTGTACCATCAAGTTTAGCAGCGGGTGAAGACTATACACTTTTCATGACTCTATCAATAGTTACAACATCATGACTTCAGCCATATGAGAGTACCACAGTTCCACTTTCATACTTTCTTATTTCCATGATTCATTCAGCAGCAGTTCAGATTCCTCCACTTCACATTCTCTGATCCAATAGTCACATCAATCGTAGCTATAGCAGCAGTCACTTTCCATATGATCCTGCATCAGTGACATCTTCCATGCTCTAGCAGCCGCATCAACCATATTCCTATTGCATAGTTCATCAACATTTTGGGTAAGTGCAGGTATGTTATTTTCTAAACTTTAATCGTGTAATTCCTCAACTGCTATCAATGAATAATTTGGAAAATTCCCTCACCCATTTCCCTTTCCTTTTCACTTCTACGACTTATGCCACATTGCATGAGGACATGAAACTAGTTAAATTGGGGGGTAGGGGACTTTATTCACTATCATCACTCCACTTTTCCACTACCATCATTCCATTTTTCATCTCATTTACCATTTATGAACATTTCTTTTCCAACTATACTATGTTACACTTTTCTTTATAAGCATGAATATACATATTGGCATGATTCACAAATATAAAAAAGGGATTTCTTATACTCAGTGATGTTTCCTTATGCACATTGATAGCATACATTTTCCAGTAAAAATATGGGAAAATTATTATCATAACAACAAGAGAACAAATAACGAAATGAATGTTGTAAACACATAAACCAACATTCTTTATATTCATGGTTGTCACACAAGAACCAACCATAAGAAAAATGTCAGTTGTTACTCAGGTAAATCCCATCCTGTAAAACATTCATTATCATCACTCAAATCCAACATTCAGATGCCAAAATTTCTTGAAAAGATCCATGTATGGTTGCATGAGGACATGCAACAAGTTAAGTTGGGGGGTATGTTCAGG
>SNQJ01S0019982.1:0-22931 GCA_010110895.2 Picea sitchensis
CTTTCCGAATACAACACCTGTGACTGGAGTGACCTCTAGTAACCCTGTTTACCCCTCTTTGGCCCTGGCTATAGTCTAACGGGGTGGTTTAGACCATTAAGCCTCCTCTTCTGGAGCTCCTATTTGGAAAGGGACATTACAGTTCCATACTTGCCACTCAGGCTTGTAAAAAGCAACATGCCCTTGTTCTTTCTTCAACACAAATAGAGTATCAAGCGACCGTTAGTGCAAGCCAAGAAGTTTTCTATCTTCAACAAATCATTTCAGAGTTTGGCTTCCAACAACATCATCCAACCACACTTTGGTGTGATAATCAAAGTACCATTTATCTCACCAAAGATCCAGTTTAACATAAGCGCTTCAAACACATTGAGCTACACATGCACTTCGTCGAAAAGCTTCTTCGTGATTGCATTCTCAAGGTACTCTATTGCCCTACCGAAGATCGAGTTGTAAACATTTTCATAAAGACTCTTACAGAAACAAAGTTTTCCAAAATTTTATATATGTTATGGGTTTGGGAAGTTGTTATTAAGGGGGATATGTTCTAATGCCTCCTTCCTTCTCCTACCGTGTCACCTTTCTAAATCCTTTGATCATGTCTCAAGTTGTTATTAAGATGAATATTAAGATATTTAGACACTTAGGATTTAGTTAAGATAAACTTGGTCCAATGTCTCTTTGGATAAATTGTGTTCCTTTGGTGTGCATTTGCAATTATTTAACTTGATGGTCATGATAATGTTCTAGACATAATGTGATTTGATGGTTCATATTCTCCTCGATACTAGTGACTATTTATTTGTGTCTTAAAACCCAATTGGTCCATGATCCATGTTTAAAGAGCATGGAGGGTCATTCCCAATGATCAATTGCTAGAGATTCATATGTCAATTATTTTATTTTGCATTAATATATTACGTCAAGTGGCTACATTGGTTGGGGTCATGGATTGTTTCCCTCTTTGAGGGTTTTAACTATGTAATACACTAGTATAGTGATATTTGATATGCCTGTGTGTGAATGGTTGCCTTAAGGTGTTCGTCAAATGTGGATATGCTTTGTTGATTGAATAGGTATAATGCATTGTGAATGGCCCATGGTCACTATAGGAAATTCGTTTAGACTTGTACCTTGCGTTTAAACCTTGGACCATGACATTGGCTAGAAGAACCATCATTGGTGTTACAAAACTCAAAATGGACACCATAACTCGTTTATATGCTAAATTTTCCCTCTACAAGGTCTGTGTGATGGCTTGGGTGTTTATGCATGGCTCATGAACCACATAAGAAAATATTATTGTGTAAGACTTTATCTTTTGACCTTGGACCATGGTGCACACTACAATAACTATGCATGGTGTGCTAAACCTTGAAATTAACAACATATCCTACTCACTTGCCAAAGATTCCCTTTGGAGGACCTTATGTTATGGCCCAAGGCCCCACACATGGTCAATGAGCCACAAAGACAAATGTTCTTGCCCAACAACTTGAATTTTGGCACTAAATCACGTATTGGACAATGAAAATCATCCCTAATGTTCCAAACCTCAAAATGGCTACAATATCCCACTCATAGGGAAAATATTACTTATGGAGGGCCTTTGTGGTTGTCTAGGGCCCCAAACATGGCCTGCGAGCTCTACAGGAAATTTTTATAGCCCAAGAAATTGGATTTCAGTGCTAGACCATGGTATCAAAGCATAAGACATGGTCGACATCGAGACTTAATACAATTTCAATGTTTCATACATTAGGGATTGCTATCAAGGCTTAAGACATGGTTTGGGGATGAGAACTATGGTCTTGTGCCCTAATTATTTCTTATAAGAATCATGTGCCATGTGCAAGGATTACACACAATCCTGTAGAGGGAATATTTCACCTTTGAGTGTGATAATAAAACAATTTCAAGTATTATTACCTAATAGATGGTGATCGGGGCCTAAACCATGGCTTGGGGACAAAACTAGGATCTTAGTACATAACTATTAATTATATGACTCATGGGTCATGCATATGGTATTTAACCACCACATCAACCCAAAACTTTTACTCTGAAAGAGATGTGTCCATAAATTTAAAGATTAACATATCAAGGATGGGGATTAGGACCTAAACCATGGTTTTGGGCCAAATACTACATCTTAAGCCCTGATTTTTTCTTCGAGGGATCATGCACCATGTGTTAGGCCCTATAACACCACATTGTCTCCATGAAGGAATATTTTTTGTATGAAAAGTATACACGTACCCTTCCTAGGTTTGGTGCTTGACGAATGGGCTATAAGGCCTTGTAACCATGGCCCATGGCCAAACACTAGCGAATTAGGCTATAGTTATTGATTCAAAGGCTCATGGACCATGTGTAGGGCTCTAAACTACCACATAGAACCTACAAAGGGAGTATTTTGTGTGGAAGTGGTATAAAGGCATAATTTTGTGGTTTGGTCAACCAAGGATGGGTGTTAAGGACTAATCCATGCTCTTAGGTCAAAACCATAGGTCTTAGGCCCTATTTGTTGCTTTATTGATCTAGGCAAAAATCGGTGGCCACCCACCTATTCCTCTGGCTCAAAACAAGGGTTTCCACCTTGGCAGTTTTTCTATAGCTTTTCGGGTCCTAAGTTGTCGGGGTTGTTTTGAGGCCCTAAACAACATTTTTTGGGCCCGCCACAATAACACTATAGGCTTTAGCCAAAGTAAGACGACAAAATGTGCAGTCCTCGAATAGACCTTTCCAACGAGCTATAATGCGCCCCAAAGGGAGATCATATGCAAAAGTTACACCCTTGGGAAGTTGACATACCAACTTACCCCATCGGGGCCCACATGACTTTTGGCATTTCATCTTCTGAGATTAGGGTTCTAGATTTTATTCATGTTAAAAAAAGCCTCTAGAGTTTCATTGTAAACATCATCATCTTCTTGCGAATGAGCATAGCCATCACATCTCTTCTCAGAGATAAGATGCCACCATTCTAGCAAGTCATTCACTCTGTAATTTTATAGTTTCTGTACATTCTCTCATTAATAAAAATTGTGCATTAATGCATCTTCATGTTTATTGCAATATCTCTACATATTTCATTGTTATATCTCCACTTTCATTTTGTTCTCAAAATAATCTGGATCAGTGGTATCAGAGCAGGTTACTCCTTTTCGTTTCTTAGTGCATGTCCCTGACGAGGTCTGGGCATAGAGAGTTGGGTTTCGAGCTAGTTTCTCTCAAGGACAATCGCTCTCGCTAGCCCAAGCGACCTCCCATGGTGGAAGAGAAGAGAGACGAAGGAGCAAAAGATCCCATCAAGTTGTTGCTCGCGGAAGCCCTCACGTAACAAAGGAACGAGATGTTGGAGAATTTTGCCCAAATCCTTAAACGATTGCCAACAATAACATGCACGTCTTTGTCAAGCAGTCGCTTTGGAGATGCTACACCATTCAAGGTATAAGTTAATTTTGATATTCTTGTATTTGAAGGTCAGATCGATGCAGATGCTTTGGAAAAATGGTTAAATTTGTTGGAAGGTTATTTCTCTGTTCATAATTTTTCTGACAAAGAAAAGATCACCTTTGTGCTCCTTAAGGCTCTCCCCCATGTCAAACATTGGTGGGAAACTTACTGGGAGCAAAATTCCATAGAGGAGTTTGGAATTTTTGTGGCCGAGCCCACTTGGGATTTTTTTATGGATGCGATCAAGGAGCAATATTACCCTGTGGGAAACTATGATGACCAATACATGAGATGGACCACGCTGCATTAAGAGAGGGGCCAAACAGTGTTGGAGTTCACAAATACCTTCCATACCAAGCTGGTTATCAAAGAATCCGAGCGACATCTGGTTCTAAAATATCCCAGGCTTCTACACATGTGTATTCAAACCGAAATGGATTTTTTGGACATCTCATCTCCGGGAGCCACTTATCGATATGCTGTCAAAATTGAGTAGAAATTTAAGCAGCAAAACAAGCAGGAATTTGGGTCTGCAAATCCACAACAACCAAAGTATGGTAAGGCGACCCTAAATCACAGAACAATCAACCTCGAGACAACTAGTCCAAGCCACAAGAAAAGAAGGGAAACAGGAAGAGGAAGAGGGACACTGGGAAGTGGTGCGACTTCCACAAAATTCCTTGGCACAACACCAATGAATGTTGCTTGAAACAATCATTGGTAGCTAAGCTAAAAGAAATAGAGTTGAGCCCCGACTCAGACTCCAATTCAGACAATAATTAAAGGAGATAGATAATTGATGCATAACCCACTGCTACTGTCGTGACCGCAACAATCCAACCAAAAGAACCAGAGCATCATGAGGAGGGGGATAGCCTTTCCATTCACAGATGTGGGTGAAGGGGACCCCACTACATTAGACCTTTCCAACGAGCTATCATGCACCCCAAACAAAGATCGTATGCAAAAGTTACGCCATTGGGAAGTTGAGGTACCAACTTACCCCAACGGGGCCCACATGACTTTTGGCGTTTCATCTTCTAGGGTTAGGGTTTTGGATTTTCTTCATGTTAATTTTTTTTTCTAGAGCCTCATTGTAAACATCATCATCTTCTTGCAAATGAGCATAGCCATCACAACTTTTCTCAAAGATAAGCTGCCACCATTCTAACGAGTCATTCACTCTGCAATTTTACAATTTATGTACATTCTCTCATTAATAAAAATTGTGCATTATTGTATCTTTGTGTTTATTGCAATATCTCTGTATATTTCATTGTTATGTCTCCGCTTTCATTTCGTTCTCAAATTAATCTGGATCAATTATGGATCATAAGTTGTGCATGGGGCCTCACACACTACAAATACCCTGTAGAAGGAATCATTTGTCTATGAGTGGTGTATGGGTGCCATTTTGATGTTTATAGAAGAAGGGACAAGTATTCGGGTCCTAACCATGGTTTAAGGCCATGAACCAAGGCTTTAGGATCCAATTTGTGTAGCATGTCAAAAATGGATTGAGGATCTAAATCAAGTGGGGTAGATGCAATGGTTCATGGAGAAAAGGCAAAGTTAGGGGTCAATTATGGGTCAATCAGGGATAATTAGGGGTAATTGAGGGGTGATTAGTGGTCAAATAATGGGGTAATTAGTGGTCCTTTCATCACCATTTCTATATGTGGATTTGGCAATGGTCATTAGAGGTCCGTCACAAGCCTATCCATCACTAATGTCACTTTTTGGTGTAGTGGTAGAAGTGGTTGTAGATCAAAATTATGAACATTGATTTTTATTTTATTGTTTTTCTCAGCTTTACAACATGGGGAAACAATATGCATACTGTACAACGCCATAAGTGAGCTCTGAAAGGTTAAGTGTTAACAAACTAACAACATATCCTTTTATTGCTCACAAAGGTATCTCATTCAATACTGCCAATGTAGAAAAAGCACAAGTAAAATAAGTTATGATCAAGTTGCCAACATTGAAAAGGAAAACCCTCGTACTTAATAGAGCTGATAGCAAAACCAAAAGTCAACCACCCTAGAAATGACCATTGCTAATTCTCAATAAGACCTCTCGCATGTTACTAAGTCTAAGCAATAAGAAAAAGAAAGTCACCCACCCTACAAATGAGTGCCCGAGGTCAAATTTCAAACATACTCAACTAACATCTCAAATACCACTACGGTTCACACAAGAGAACATATTAAATAACAAAGAACAATGGGCATAATGATAACTCTACTCTTAGTGATCCAGGTGGATATCGGTGGCCACCCACCCACCTATTCCAACTGGCTCAAAACAATGTGTTAGCAACTTACTATTTTTAGCAGTTTTTCGGTTCCTAAACTTCCAGGGCCACTTTGAGGGTCTAAACGATGTTTTTTCGCGATCGGTCACCTCAATGACAGTTGAAGGCTCTAATTGAGCCCCCTAAATGAAGCTCCTCGTCGATGCCTTTCCAATGAGCTATTGTGCGCCCCGAACATAGATCATATGCCAAAGTTACGCCCTCGAGAAGTTGATACCCCAAACTACCCAAAACGGGGTCCACAAAACTGTTGGCTTTTCATCTTCTGGGGTTAGGGTTTTTGATTTTCTTTATGTTAAAAAGGCCTTTAGAGCCTAATTGTAACAATCATCTTCTTGCGAATGTGAGCAACCATCACATCTCTTCTCAGAGATAAGCTGCCACCATTCTAGCGAGTCTTTCATTATGTATTTCTAAAGTTTTATACATTTTGCTCATTAATAGAAATTATGTATTACTGTATATCTGTGTCTCTTGTTATATATCCGATATATCTCTGTTATATTATTAGCTCTCTTGCAATATCTCTGTATATTTCCGTGTTATATCTCCGCTCTCATTTCATGCCAAAAATAATTCAGATCACTTATGGATGTAGTGATGGGATTAGCCTTGCTCCCCTTGCATGGTTTCAGGATGAGTTAGTAGCAAAATAAACAGTGAATTGAAGTTTTGGAGGTATTTTTTTACAATCTACCTCCAAAACTTCAATTCTCATGACTTTTAGGGGTGTTGTTTTGAAATTTCCCCAAAAAGTCACGAGAATTGAAGTTTTGGAGTATTTTGTGGGGTGCTTTTTTAAAAATTACCCGGTAAAATAAATTTAGGGGCGATGCATAAGAATTGAAATTTTCGAGGTGGTTTGTAAAAATCTACCTCCAAAACTTCAATTCTCATGACTTTAAGAGATGGTTTTCAAAATCTGCCTCCAAAACTTCAATTCTAATGACTTTTGGGTACCATTTTCTGAACCACCTTAAAAGCCCTTAAAAACTTTTAGAGACGGTTTTGGCAAGATTACGGCAAGCCTAAACCACCACTAAAATGGTAAATTGTTGTAGTGCCTTTCTGTTTCAATTAGAAATCATGGGATGATGTTTAAAGTTTGGTTACACCCTCTTCGATTTAGATTCCATGAAGCTACTCAACCCTCCACTCATACTCAAAGTGTTTGTCAAGAAAGAATGTTGGTTTTGCTAATGAAGAATCAATTTTCAGTCAAGAATAATCTTAGGGAGTTGAAGAAAATGTCTTACATCTCATATGTAAAAATGCACCTACTTTGTGTTGAAATAGAATCCCTGAAAATTACTACCCTAATTGATATTGTATCACGAGTAGTTATTATTACTGCAATAGATGAAGTGCTCAATCTACTTATTAATAATATCTTACCAATCCACTTAAAAACTAACCTACATTATACTTATTTTCTTTTTTAATAACAAAAAAACATTAATTTGAGGATGGCATCTTACCACCCCACCAAAAACTATAACTAAAACTAATGATACCCAATTTATTTCTCATAATGAGAAATGGAATACAAATGGGAAGTAATGGTAATAAAACTAAATGATCAATATCCACTATTCTCTCATCCAAGTCAACTACTCTTTTCATAATAATAATAATAATAACAACAATAATCTATTTTTATGAGGTCACAGCCAAGCCAGACACCAAATTGGTGTATAAGACCCCCTTGTTTGTGGGACAATGAACCTCTCCACCCAACAATTTGATTAGTAAAATCTACTAAAATATACACACCCTACCCGCTTTACACCCTACCCGCTCTAGATTTATACATAATACATTTAAAAAAAAAAAAACACTATTATTTCCATAGATACCCCATTGACTTAAGAGAGTGAAGTTTACATATAATATAAAACAATGAGGCCAATACTCGTGACCAAATGCTGAATATGAGGTGGAGCCCATCACATCAACCTCATAAGTGGAATCGAAATGTTAATATTCTATTCAAATTGAATAGAGCAATCAAAGTTTATGCAACCACGGGTCTCCTGAATGGAATATATTCAAATATAAATATATCCTAGAATCAATCCCGATTACCTCTTCCAGCCTCATCCGTAACTGTCAACTGCGGATGCTCTGGTGATTACATAGCAGTGAAGGGGCGTAAACGAAGAGCTCCAAAGTAAAGAGAGTGATCCCTCCCTCTCTTTAATCGGGAAGCCTTCGGGGATTCTTCTGCGCAGTCCCTCAACAGCTCTGCTCGCATTTTCAATTTCCCTTCGGGAGTTGTTTAACTCAAAGGTAAACCTGGTTGTTCGATTGCTTTGCTCTCACAATGGGTGTTCATTGATTCCACTTCTCCCTGTAATTATATTGATTTCTCGGCTTTCTGCAATGCTTTCTTCTCTTTTTTGGGAGGCCAGATTTAGGGTTTCTTGGCTCTAAAAAACCCTAGTTGCCCCCACTGGTTGCGGGACTTTTTTTGTGTAAATTTTTTAATTTTCATTTTCCCACAACATCGGATCTGTACTGGTATCATTCACACTTCAATAAAAATGAAAAATACTGGAACCGTAGTTAATCTTCCTGGGATTATCATGTTTATGATGGGTGAACCCTGGCTTCTAGTGTAATCACAGTTTGGATTAATCTGGCACATTTTGATTGGTCTGCAAGTAATTGTACCTGAAAGTCAACGGAGTAGAAACGCTCATTTTAAATTATTGCCCATTTTAGAATATTCTGATCTAGGTCTCGGGCTTAGGAGAAAGATCCATCTTGTTTTGGGCGAGATACGATCTCTCACAGTCACTGGTATTTTGCTTGTATAGCTGAAAAGATGGGGCTCACTTTCACCAAGCTTTTCCAGCGGCTTTTTGCAAAGAAGGAGATGCGCATTCTTATGGTGGGTCTCGATGCAGCCGGTAAGACCACCATTTTGTACAAGCTCAAGCTGGGAGAGATCGTCACTACTATCCCAACCATTGGTAAGTTTGTATGAAATAAATTCATTTAGATCGAGCTACTTTTTGGTTCGCTCTAATTATTTTGTCCGTGAAAGCCCCAAAATTGATTCTATCCAAACGTTTTTCATATTTTTATAATATCAAAAGTTAGTTGAAATGCGATGTAAATTCACTGAATTGACACATATGCATTATAATGATAATGGATTTATTGTTAAGAGTATTTTATTACAGGCTCAGTATATGTTTACATGACATGGATTGATGCATCTACGGTTATTAGATTGCAATTTTATAGAACGCCTTTGTTTTGTTTAACTATAGATCACATAGTTTTGACAAGGCTCCCTCAAAATATTTACCGGAACTCTTAATATCGACTATTGAAATTAAAATGCTATTTTCAGTGAGTGATATTGAAATGTTTACTGCATTAGTGAACAGATGCTGAAGTCCACCTTCTTAGTCGCTGGTAGTTTTAGGCCGGTTCATTGAAATGTCATAAAATGCAAGTATCTTCAACCAAGTAAGGTTTACCGGTATTCATACTTTTCAATCTGATCAATCTTTTCTCCATGGATGATAAATTTTTTATTTTAACCGAAATGGATATTTGTATTGAAAGGGAGCTGCAGCCAAACCGGACAGCAAGATAATACATAATAAGGAAATGAAGGCCGATGCCTGTTGTTCAAAATGTCCAAAAAAGCTCAAATTGTTACCCAAAAACTGTTCTAGCCAGCCTATCCTTTTCCATGCCTATATACTCTATGTATATGGCCTAATATACCTGGTTTAACAAAAAGACTGCCCTATGAAACATGATTAAAACTATAATTTACATATAATTTGGCCCACCAGGGGCTTCTTCATTGGAGCCAACCTGGAAATTCAACACCTACTCAGCTAGGCATATATCCATATCATTCAAGTCTGCTGTGCTAGCTGCTTTGGCTTCAAATATCTGAACTGGCATGCATGGACATTGCAAGACTGAGGCTTCGACTTTTGCCCTGGACAAACCAAAGCAGGATGAACCTACAGAAACATTTGGAGAGAGGGTATAGGACTGCGTGGATTCTGCTGGAAGTTGAAGATATTCTGCAATTCTAGAAACCAATGATTGCAAAGAACCTGTTCTAGCTTCCAGTTCCTTGTATTTCCTCTTGTGATTATGCATGAAAACTACACGCTTGTGCTCCCTTTTTCTGAACGCAGACATCTGAATGGCCCGATCTCGAACTCGGGCTTCCACTGTTGCCTTATATTCCCATTCTTTTTGCCACCTTGCCCACTTTTAGTAGAAACTGTTGGCTAGAGGTGTTTGAGAGGGTGGTCTATGCAGGTTGTAGAGGGATCCTATGAGATCTCTAGTGCACGAAATTGACATTTCGTGTGAGTTTTGGCACAAGAGACTAGGTCACTTGCACCATGGAGCGTTGTCTTTCTTGAATGACATGTCACATGGTGTAGGGATTGTTGGACTTCAAGGTTGAGAATAAAGGAGTGTGCAAGGGCCGTGTACTCGACAAGCATGTGAAGGCTGCATTTCCTAGCAACAAGCATAGGTTAAGAGAGATTCTTGACCTAATCCACTTAGATGTATGTGGACCCATGTCTTTAGCTTCCTTATTGGGTGGCATTTATTATGTATCGTTTATTGATGATTCCTCTAGGAAGTCTTGGATTTACTTCATGAAGACCAAGGATGAAGTCTTGGGGAAGTTTCAAGAGTTTAAGGCTTGTCGAAAATCAAACAAGAAAGAAGATTAAGGTATTAAGGTTTGACAATAGAGGGGAGTATACCTTCAAGGAGTTTGACACTTTTTGTAGGGAAGCATGAATTAAGGAAGAGGTAACAGTGCCCTACAACCCTTAGTAGAATGGGGTTGCAAAGAGGAAGAACAGGTCCATTTGCCCATGTGTTGCTAAGTAGAAGCACGTCTTACAATTGTCTATATTCTCAATAGGTGTCCTCATAGAGTGTTGAAGGACAAGAGTCAAGACACTAGAGGAGGCATTCACAGGTAAGAAGCCTGAAGTAGCACATCTTTGTTTTTTTGGTTGCCCTTCTTACCTTCACATCCATGATGAGAAAAGGACCAAGTTGGAACCTTCTAGTTTGTGGGTTATAGTGAGACCTTGAAAGCTTACAGAGTCTACATTCCATATCAATAGAAGGTAGTTGTGAGCAAAGATTGACGAGTATGCATGGTCCTCCAAATCTCAGGAACCTCCAACAGTGATTGAAGAGATAGAGGAGATTGCTGCTCCAAAGTTTGATTTGCAAAAACAAAAAAAATTAGGTTCAGATTTGCAAGCTTTCGTAGGTGCCTCTTTACCATCCAGTTCAACCAGAAAGCCTAGGTGGTTCACCCAGACACTATAGGCAATGCTTTAAAATTTAGACTCAAACTTTGATTCGACTGAACGTCAACTCGAACTCCAATTCAGCTCAACATTGACTCAGATCATTTTGAATTTTATGACCCGATTTACTAAAAAACACAAAATATTAAAATTCTAATGAAAAAAATATTTTAAAGATTCCAAACCATGAGTCCAAGACTCCAAACCATCAGAGACAAAATATGCAAAGTCTGCTCACATATATACCATGTAAGGGTGAATATATGAAAATGGCACCAAGTGCAATACATATTTGAAACAAAATACATAATCAACGAGGCTCTATATGGCCTCTAAGATGGGTACAAAATATGCAAAGTCTGCTCACATATATACCATGTAAGGGTGAATATATGAAAATGGCACCAAGTGCAATACATATTTGTAACAAAATACATAATCAACGAGGCTCTAAATGGCCCCTAAGATGGGTTGCAGCCTTCTAACTTAGATTCCAAATCCACAACAAACAACCCACAAGGATTGCTAAACAAGCTCCAAGCTCACTCTAAATCATAGTCTTCAGTGTTGCTCCAAAAACTCTAAATGGTCACAAATGCTCAATGAGAGAAGTGTGAGGTTTCAGGGTTTAGGCTGAGTGAAAGGTATTAGGTGTAATTCTACTTTTTTTTTTAATTTTACCCTCAAAATATGCATCACATACCTATAGGGCGTGACTCGATCGAGTAGGTACAAACTCAATCGAACTGAACTGTTTTGGTACCAAACTGGTCCCTCTACTGTTTAGATGGCCAAGTGGAAATGTGCGGGGTTCAACTTGTTCAATTTGGTCGAGTCTGAGTCCAAGCTGATCGAGTTTTAAAATCTTGACTACAAGACGCACAGGAGCAAGCTGGAGCTCCTATGACTTCATTTCAAGTAAGTTATCTTCCCAAGAAATTTTTGAATTATGTGGTACTAGTGTCTTCCATCATTAATAGTATTACATATGTTATATGTAATAAGAAGTGTCTGAAGACAAGTCTGTAGATGAGGGTCCCCATAATGGTAATCCTAAAGGTTCGGCTTTGTTAGAAGATCCCAATTTTTCATTTATAAAGATCTAACTTGTAAGAAGAAATCACATAATAAGTCCCGATCCGATCTGGTTTGGCTTTGTGAGAAGATCCCGAAATGCCGTATATAAGTGGTATGGGAAAATATCATATATAAAGGAAAGACCCGCGCAATATCGTAATATCAACCGGTTAAGCTTCGTGATAAGGAAGATCTCCTTCTGAAATAGGCACCAGGTTGGGAGCTGACACCACACCAAGAGGAGTTGTTCCGGCCGATTCAAAAAACCTTCCCAGACACATAAGTAAGTTGTTATAAGTCAAAACCTCGTGTTGAGGGGGTCCGACAGGTGGGGGGGGGCATTAATAGAGAAAATATAGAGCCTTATAGTTTTGAGGAGGCAATAAGGTCAATAGGTTTGGCAGGATGCCATGATAGAGGAGTACAACTCCATCAAGAAGAATGATGTGTGGGAGATGGTGCCTAGACCAAAGGGGAAGTTGATCTGCTTGTTTTAGTCCTATATGCAGACGATCTCAGACTTATAGGAAGGTCAAGGAAACTCATAGAATGGTGCAAGACGGATTAGAGAATTTGACATGAAAGACATCGGTTTGATGCACTACCTTTTGGGTCTAGAGGTGGTGGCAAATACCATGTGAAGTTTTCCTTGGACAGGGTAATTATGCAGTCGAGATTTTGAAGAGATTTCAAATGATGGACTGCAAGCCAATGGCTACTCCTATTGTAGCAAATTTGAAGTCGTTTGTTGATTCCGATTCAGATTTGATCCATCCATCTGTCTCTACTATATAGGCAGTTGATAGGTTCCCTCATGTATTTGGTAAATACCAGACTTGACATTTATTTTGCAGTCAACACCTTGAGTCAGTACATGGTGCAGCCTAGGCAGGTTCATTGGGTTGCTGCAAAACACATGCTCCAGTACTTGAAGGGCACAGTGCACAGTACGTGGTGCAGCCTAGGCAGGTTCATTGGGTTGCTGCAAAATATCTGTTCCGGTACTTGAAGGGCACAGTGCATTTTGGACTGAGGTATGTTGTTGATGGAGAGTTGGTGCTGCATGGTTTTTCAGATTCTGATTGGGTAGGTAGTGCTAATGATAGGAGGAGCACTTCAGTGTGTTGCTTTAGTTTATGTTCGGGTATGATTTCCTGGTTCAGTAGAAAACAGACTTCTGTGGCACTCAGTTTAGAAGAGGCAGAATACATGGCAGCCAGTTCTGCTAGTTGTGAAGCCATTTGGCTTTGCAAGTTATTAGCAGAACTAACTGATTAGACTTTGGACACTACCGTGATTTACTGTGACAACCAGAGTTGTATTGAACTCTCTGAAAATCCAGTATTTCTTTAATTTTCATGATTGATCCAAGCATATTAAGATCAGATACCACTTCATCAGGGGCAGGGTTCAGAAGGGAGCTGTGGTTCTGCAGTACATTCCAACAGATTACCGAGTCGTTGACTAAGCCCCTTGCAAAAGGAAAATTCGAGATGTTCAAAGAGCTGAGTGGTGGAGACCACTTTCCTCTGTAAGCAGGAGTGTTAGAAAAAGTGTACCTCAGATATTATTTTACAGTACTGTGCACATGTGTGGCTGATCTGGGTGTTTTTCTGTTACAGCAGAATCACACACAGAGCAAATCAGTACATCATTGATTTCTGTGCTGTATGGTGGTTTGTAGATGAGGCTGTAGAATTAAAGAAGGCTAAAGGGTGCATCGCTACATCTAGGCTTCCATCATTGAAGGCACATGCATGCATGCATGCATGTGCCGGCTATAGATAGGATAGGATAAGGTTATTCTTTGATTCCAGTTCTAGGAGATTGCATGTTGTATCTAGGCTAAGTTAGTTTCAGTTTATTTAGCAGTTTTCTAATTGTAGCTCAAGTCTAAGTTGAATTAGGTGCTCGCGGATAAGGGCACAGATCTTTAGGAGGATGCATGATTACATTCCTAAGATCATCTCCAATTGAGGTGCTGCTGTGCATATGTCCAGATTCACTGTACCTACTCTTTTTCATCTCTATAAAGGGACAGGGTTAGGGATCTTATATAGAGTTTTGTGTTCAGCAGTCTACTGTTTTCCTGTAACAGATTTTCATGTTCAGAATTAATTAGAAATAGTAACAGGTTTTGACAGTCAGCTATCGAGTTTCGTTTTTTGTTTTCTACAGTATGTGTTTATAGATTCTAGCATTTATTACAGAGCTGTTTTGAGAGGTCTTTTAGTTTAGTCTGTTTAGTTTCCTGTAGGAATTATTTTACAGTGTAGAATCTGTTTACCATGGTTTATAAAATTCTACAAAGAATAATGTGATTCCCCATTGGATGGATGGCTTTCCCATAAAAACAGGTACATAAGTATGTGATACACAATTCCTAAACAACCATAATTGGTCTTTCCAAATTAATGTTTGTAGCCTTATATTAGAAATCTGGCTTGATTTTTTATTACTGATCTCTCCCATAGACTAAGTCAAGTTAGTCAGATTTCTTGCCAATCAATATGTACAATATTTCATATGTTTTATGGCATGTATATCTAGTTTGATAGTCCCAATACCAATGCATGTTTGTGTCCCTTCAAAGTCCTCAGAGGCTGCTTATTTCCAACATCAATTTTCCTATAAAGTAAGTTGGGGATCCTTGTTTATTGTCTTTAAAAATCAACTTTTGTACACGTATGCAACAATTGTATGTGTCTCAATTTTTGGGAAAAGAGGAAGATTATTTTCAAACAATGTTTTCATTCTTTTACCATGCTTGCTGGCCTTTCTGTTATTGATGCTTATTAGCGGCTGTATATTCTTATATTCTCAATACAAATTGATTGATGGAAGGAATGTTCTGAGATTTGTGTTACCTGTTTATATGTAACAGGTTTCAATGTGGAGACTGTAGAGTACAAGAATATCAGCTTCACTGTTTGGGATGTTGGAGGTCAGGACAAGGTAGGAAGTTCAAAATGTAAGCTTGACATCTAAAATTGTTGGGCGTTTTTGTGACAACGGGTTTAACACTGGTTTCTCACCCTGTCACAGCCTGACATCTAAAGCTAAAACCTCAGAAAACTACAGGTTTATGTACATTCTGACAGCTTCTACTTTGAGCAGTGTACCAAATATTAACCATGCATTTCATGATTTACTCATGACAGAGGTGGTTACCGCAAGAATTTAGCCTGGAATCACAACAGCTCTTGCACATATCCGGAAATATATCAGTAACACCCTAACCACAGGAAATGACATTGTGAAATGAGATAATATTGCAGAAAATGAAATATAACCCAGGGATAACATAAAAGGATCATGAATATCGATATAGCTTCAAAACTGATCCATTCAGTTAATTATGCTGCAACAGCCACCTGCCAAGAAGTGTGGAGGCTTGGAGTCCAATACTATTCTCTGCTCAGCCAGGACTTAACAGTCATACAATTCAATTGAGCACATTGAAACCAGCAACCATCAACAGCCATGCCATTTGCTTGTCTGTATATATTGAAGCCAACTGCTATTCAGCTAACCATTTCCCAAATCGTCTCACCATTAATGCTCAGCCTTTACAATGTTGACTTACAGCCTATGTGCATGCACTATTCAAAAAATAAAAAATCTTAAAATACTTGGTCAAAATCATTGAAAGACTTTGGATTTAGATTTAAATGTCTTTGCATGATAAGCATAAATAAAATCATACCACATAATTAATGTATACCCAGCAACAAGAATGACTAGAATCTCTATTTTGAGGACCAATTAAAGTTCTGTTTTTCCCCTTCATGGTATTACTATATACCATAACAGCTTCATTTAGAGTAAACTTTGAACACTTAGAATAAAACTTTCTTTTTATAGTTCTATTTTGATAACAAAAAGATTAAACAGTTTAGTTGTCTAGCAGTGAGGAATAGTTACCTTTCTCTTTTTCTTGATAAATTTCTGAACTTAAAGATTTGGTTACACAAGTACTGCCCATAGGAAGCAGAAGCTAGTAGTTTGTTTGCTTTCAGGAGTGAGGTATATACTAGTTTCCTGTGAGTATTTGCACGACTAAAGTAGAAATTTCAAGTCAACCTCCCTTCTACTAATTGAACTCCTTATCCTTTGTAGTCTAACTAGGAGCTTTATCCTAGGGTTCTCTTTGATCAATTGGGACACATTATTACAAATATGATAAATTTCAGACAAAATGGTCCAAATGTTTCAGTTTAGGGACTGACATATCAGGCTCTTGAACCTGATCATATACTTGTTTGCTTTTTCCAATTTACACAAGTGTTTCTTTTATTACGGTAAGTTTCATGGTGTTATCTTGATTAAATTGTTCACAGTATTGTCATGGAGCAACTGCCTTTCATGAACACCCGGGGTGCTGTCTTCAGCATTGTGCTCGTATAAGTTGAAAGGGATACCATCCCTGTTTAGAGACTATATATTTTCGTATTTAATTCAAGTAGTTCAAAGGTAATCCCTCGTTGACTTTTGCTCTGGGCATGTCAGGAAATGTGTTCCAGGGTTTCTTCCTCCATACATATTGAATGAAGAAATGGTACTATATCACCTCATATTTTGGGGGTTGTTGTAAAGCCATAGTTGATAATTCATCAACCAAATCAGATTCTATATCAGACTTCAGTTCATTCTAGGCCTGCTTCTCCTAAATCTGTCTGGGTCTTTTTCCCCTGTTTTCTGAGGTTGAAGCTCTTTTGTCCATGCAACAACACCCCTTTAAAAAAGAAGGAAAAATCTGTTACCTTGGCCATTGGTGTTAATCTCTTACTCATAAGACCCTTTAGTCTTTTACTACATTTCGTTAGCCTTTGTTTCTCATAACTGTTGTCTAGGCTTTTCTCAATCTATTTAGATTGGAGTCCACATTTGGGTTAAAAATGACAATTTCTACCCAGAGTGTCAGAGTTTTTGTAACTAGTAAGCTTAATTTGGTATTAACTTTTTTATGCCATAACAGGTTGCCCTTGAAGTGTTTACTAATGCTGGCAGATACTTCTGTTTTGTAAATGTGCACAGATCCGACCGCTCTGGAGACATTACTTCCAGAATACTCAGGGTCTAATATTTGTGGTTGACAGCAATGATAGAGACCGTGTAGTTGAGGCTAGAGATGAATTGCACCGGATGCTGAATGAGGTAAGCTATCTCTTTGATCTTGTGATAATATAGTAAGTTTTGTTTAGTGAATTTTTCCAAGATCATGATATAAAGGAGTGCTTTAATACTGTGTCAGAAAATAAACACACTTGTGTGTATTTCTTACTGCACTGGATCTTTTGGGCTTTGCATAAACTGTAGCACCTCCTGTTGGTTGTTACATGTTCTTCACCATATTTTAAAATTTAGGGTTTTATTGTCAACTATGTTTTCCTATAGCCATGAAATATTTCCAATATCATATTAGTTTGTTTTCCATAAAGCTTTATTAGTTTTTTTGATTGTTTAGTGTAAGAAAGTAAGATAAATTTTATTAATGTTCAAATGTGATCAAAATAAGTCAGTGAGATGAGAAAGTAGAAGAAATCATATGTGCAATCTGGGAGTGCCAAACACAACTCCTGTATGCTGCCTAAAATATTAAGTCCCTTGATATTTTTTGACATGGGACAAGTGGACCCCCCAAATAGGACATGATGGGACACACTTAAATGTTATATATATTAAAAATTAAAAAAATACTAAAATTACTGAAATAAAATATAGACATGAAGATTAATTTTTTTGAACATTTAGAAAATAGAACAAACACATTTATTGGTTGGGACATATCTGCATGTGTTTTTTGAATTTTTTTTGTGTTGGACACATGCTATCTGAGTATCGGACATGCATCCCAGAAGTGTTTGATACAAATCGAGTGTTCGACTGCTCAACACACTGGACATGTGACATTTAGGGACAAGAAGTAGACAATGTCCTAGGAATTAGAGAATACAAAGGGTTAAACCCATAAGGTAAACCCTAAAGAGGACTAAAGATAAATACTTCATTATGCAAGAGAAGGATAAGAGATGAGAGTCACTAATCTGCATCAGGAGTAGAAATGGAGGAGGAACTATATTCATCACTATCAATCATTGCAGATGTACTAATGGAGAGCATAAGAATGTGTTTTGGAAAATGGTTGGGATTATGTGGGTTAGGATGGATAATCCTGGGAAGGACTCGGGTGCTACCAACAAGACCTCCCCTGACATTCAAGGTCAAATAGAGAATATAGAAATGGTTACCTAACTACTTGATTTTGGCTTGAGCTTGTCAGATGTTGGATCCATATAAAATGTGTACGTTTCAACGACGGTGTGGGAATGGGTCATCTCTCTAAGACTCTACATACACATTCCTTCTTTCTAGCAGTTTCTCAAACTCCTATACTGATATGTTTACTTGGCATTCAATAATTTAAAACAACTATAAAATCACAGTGCACAACCAAGAAAATACATAGTGAAATGAAGTTTGGAAACCCAATGTGCAAGAAATATAAATGCGTTCTTATCACTTCAAGTTACAAAGATTTACAAAGTTGTGGCACTCTTGAAGCATGGACAACTTTCTCTCAAGGATGGAAGGTATTGCCATTATTTACAACTCTGTTGTTCTGATCTTGAAGCTATTACAGCTCTCTCCTGAACAAATCCAATGGAAGAAATACAACCTCCTAGCTATGGAAGTGCTGCCCTCCTTGTGTTTTTCCACCTTATGCTTGGCTATCAAAATGGGTATGCATTGAAGATCTCTTTCAAAACTGGGAGATCTACAACTTTCCCTCAGCTATGGAAGGTGTTGCCATCCTCTCCTCATTCTCCCTCCATCCTCTTCAATTCCAACAATCCCTATAACTCACATGAAAACAAATTTGATTGCGTTTTTATGTTTTGGCAGATCAAATGAAGGGAAATTTGGCTGAAATTTGGTAGACATGTGGGGATAGGTGTCCTCTGTCTATAGTAAAAAAGTCAGCTTTAACATACACCATATGGCCGAAATACATCTTCTCTATTTTGATGTTTTGGGGGGTTAGATGAAAGAATTTTGGGATAAAATTTGGTGGACACATGTAAATACATGCTAGCTTGCTACAGTCCAAATTTCATCTGATTCTGATTATGCATATGCCATGTGGCATTAGTCCTTGTTTTGCTTACATGCATATGCCATGTGGCATTAGTCCTTGTTTTGCTTACATGTACTTGGCTGAAGTGGATTAAGATAACTATAACGAGTTCATATATGAATGTTAATGATCCATTACTGATCATACCTCCCCAACTTGAGAGGCATTGGGTCCCACAAAATCTGATCTATGGAGAAATTGAAAAATAAATCTTCCTCCTTCAAGTCTTTGCTTCTTTATTTTTCTGATCTTGAAGTTAGTACTGTGCTCTTTTGAAGAGATCAATGGAAAAAATACAACTCGTTAGCTATGGAAGTGTTGCCCTCCTTTTGTTTTGTCCCTTTATGTTTGGCCGAAATTCTGCCTTAAACATGCTTAATCTTCGGCCACTGTACCATTTCTTTGGATTAGTAATGGCCTTAAGCTCTACAAAAGCTAATTTATGGAGAAATTGAAAAATAAATCTTCCTATTTCCTCCTTCAAGTCTTTGCTTCTTTATTTTCTGATCTTGAAGCTAGTAGTGCACTCTTTTGAACAGATCCAATGGAAGAAATACAATCCTCAACTATGGAAGTGCTGCCCTCTTTGTGCTTTGTTCCTTTATTTCTGTCTGAAATTCTGCCTTCAACATGCTTAATCTTCTGCCGCTATACTATCTCTTTGGATTAGTAATGGATTTAAGCTCTTTAAGCTTATTTTCTCGGAGTTGCTACTCTCTTGGAGTGTTTACTTGATGCTATGTACGTTCCTACTCGCTTGGAGTGTTTACTTGATGCTATGTATGCTGCTACTCACTTGGAGTGCTTGCTTTTACACCTTACCCATTGCTATTAACTTCACAAACAGTGAATAGCCCAACATATAAATGACAAAAAATGTTGTTATCACCTTGAAATATGTAACATGTTTCTTTTTGTTGCATCTTGTGAATTAAGGATACATATTTTCTTGATTATTTGGTGGTTTCCATTGAGTCTTTGTGCGAAGCTTGTGCATATTCATCATTGGAGTGCACTAAATAAATCAGCACTTTATAACTTTGCACTAGAGCTGCTGCTCTTTGTTTTTCCACTAAAAGAGCCATTCATGCCAACTTTCTCCAATGCATTCTTGAGCTTCCTTCCCCAAAAGCCATTCTTTGATGTTATGGTTTAACAATGATGGTGGTGTTGCCTTGGAAGTAATTTCTTCCTTGTCTTGATTTTATACGGAAGTCTCTGCTTCTCTCCTTGCTTCCTCTTAGGAAAGCTTGTATTTTTTATTTCCTACTTGCCTTCAAGAATGTTGGTGGATCTTTTTACTTCTTCCCCTTTTGCTTTGAGTTGCCTTATACTCTTTGGCTTTTCACTTTCAGTTCTGGGTTCAAGGTTGGGTTGGAGTATCCAACATTTCTCCTCTCACAATTCACTGCCCATTTATTGTGCAGTGAGAAAATAGTTCCTACTTACTGTTGTTAGAGATTTCTTCTCTCCTTGCTTGTGAAGCATTGACATTCTTTGTTTTCTTCATCCTTTACTCTACTTGCCAGTGGATAAATTGGTTGCTGCAACCTTTCCTCCTTGATTACCTCTGCACCTTCATTTTGAGTTGCCTCATCCAATACATGGACATACAATGGTTACTCAATCCACATAGTGAACAAGGATATAAAAACAAATATTCTTTCACTCTATGCCCTCTTGTCTTCTTTCCTTGCTCGTGGAGCATTGGCATTCTTTGTGTTCTTCACTCTTTGCTCTTCTGGTTGGTGGATAAATTGGTTGCTGCAACCTTTTGTCCTTCTTGAGTACCTCCACACTTTCATTTTAATTTGCCTCATCCAACATGTGGACATACAATGGTTACTCAATCCATATAATGAGCAATAATATAAAAATAAACATTCTTTCGCACTATGCTTTATTTTCTTGCAACAAAATCAAATGATTGTAGATTGGCACCATGGGTGCCATTGTGTTTACTTGCCGCTTGCTGGTTTCTTGGTTCCCCAACTTCCAATTTCTCTTGGGCTGCAATTTCTTTGGAATGCTTCTCATTCTCCAAGAGCACTCCATCGGAATGCTGCACACACTTTGGCAAGGCAGTGCATTCTCCTTGAACTTTCACACATGTGATTGTGGTGGTGTTTCCTCCTCTTTTGGCATTGCTTTGTGATGTAGGTAGCTTACGTTTTTACATTTTAAAATGTGCTTTTTCTTGGATTATGTTGGGAAAATTCCCAAATTCAACTACACCATTGAGATAGTCATTGCCCTTATGTTGAGGCCATGTTGCTACCTCAATTAGATTTTTCATGCCTTGGCCATGCTTGCCAAGTCCGTGGCTTTCACAACCCATGTTCTTTAAAAGCTTGGAGCCTATTCCCTTCCTGTAAATTTAAAAATTACCAAAAGAGCTCGCTGTTTAAAAATGAGATTGGGATTTTAGTGAAGTGCTTAGAATACAATGAATACATTCATTGGTCATGGTTTGTGCATCTTTGGTAGCGGCTGGTAATGTTTCACCTCTTCAATGGCTTCCTGGAGTTGTGCCAAGAATTTTGCTTTTGCTTCCAATGGTTTTGCAAGTTTTCCTTGGTTTTGAGATTTGCTTCTCAAGAATGTCCAATTGCTTTATCATAGTTTTCACGCTACGCAATGAAGGAGCTTCACTCTCCTTCAGCTTCTCCATGGCTTGAATGAGGAGTTGTGATTGGTTGGCCACTTTTTCTTGCAGCTCTTGTTTATGTTCATTGAACAGTTGTAGCATTCTTTTCGGTGGTTAATTCTCTTCTTGTATCCAGTGTTTTAAAAACCGATTGGACCATATTGGAACCGGCTGGTCTGGACTAGTTCACCCCTTGGGGACCTTGGATGGGTTTGTAAATTGGATTAGCTGGTTCAGAAATTGGTTTGATTGGTTCACTAGCCAGTTTGATCAGTTCATAAAACGGTTTGACCGGTTCAAAAAACCTAAAAAAAGCAGTTCCCCACACCTCACAAACCCTAAGTTAGTGTTATCTAATGACCCCCCCTCTATTTGCATATTTGGTGTCTAATGGTTTGAATTTAAATTGATATGTGTGTGTGTATTTTTAAATTGAAATTTATATTTTATGTTTTTTTTAATAAATCAGTTCAGAAACCTGTTTGCTGATTGGTTTCAGTGCAGTCCCCATCTGACCCTCGGCCAGTTCAGGTTTTTAAAACTTTGCTTGTACCTACTACTTAAAAGCTGGGAGCTCTTCGAGTCTTTCATCCTTTAATGCTTTACCAATGGCAGATGTCTCAACTTTCCACAAGTCAGGAAACCTCTCAGCCTATGGCCAAAACAACTTGTCAATACAGATCTTTTATTTTCTTGATTAAAGTTCTACTATTCAATATGACTCTTCTTGATTTCTCAGTAATTTAAATCATTTTTATTACCTCTGTGATATACATGTATTACCGATGTGATACATGTTCCTTGAGTTGGATTGCATGTTGGAACTTGCTTAAGCTATTATGAATTTATAGATTATGCCCACGTACACATTCCACTTTTTTTGTAAATTCTCAAACACCTATATTGTGTTAAGGTCCTAACCCGCACATAGGTAGATCAATGTATTCGGATGTAATAAAGGTCAATATT
>SNQJ01S0019982.1:24501-48002 GCA_010110895.2 Picea sitchensis
TGTGAACATTGCTATCTGAATCAAAGTGCTATTTCGTATATCATTTCTGTGTATTGTGAAGATTATGCTGGATATTTTACTGTTATTCTGCCATTTCTAGCATTTCATTTCTGTTCTGCATATTTTATATATCTGGTATCTTGCATATTGTCGGCATGTTTACTTGGCTTTCAATAATTAAAAAAACAATAAATTCACAATGCACAACCGAGAAGATACATTCACAGTGAAATAGAGTGTGCTGTGGAAATCCAATGTTGTAAAACCAACAAGAAAGATAAGTGCTTTCTTATCACTTGAAAGTTGAAAGGTACAAAGGTTTACAAAGTGGTGGCTCTCTTGAAGCATGGAAGATCTACAAGTTTCTCTCAACCATGGTAGGTGTTTCCACACTGTGCTCTCTTGAACAATTCCAATGGAAAAAAATACAACCCCTCAACTATGGAAGTGTTGCCCTCCCTGTGTTTTGTGCCCTTATGCTTTGCTACAAAAATGGGTACAAAGTGAAGATCTCTTTGGATCCTAGAATATCTACAATTTTTCCTTAACTATGGAAGGTGTTACCATCCTCTCTTTGTCCTTTCTTCCTCCATCCTCGTCATTCAAGCGATCCCAAAAACTCCCATGAAAACAGACTTGATTGTGTTTTTATGTTTTGGCAGATCAAATGAAGGAATCTTTGGCTGAAATTTGGTGGACATGTGGGGATAGTTGTTCGTTGTCTATGGTAAAAAAATTCAGTTCTAACGGACACCATATGGATGAATAATGACAAAAAGATGTTTTTGCGTTTTGATATTTTGGGCAGTTAAATGGATGAATTTTGGGATGAAATTTGTTGGACACATGTAAATACATGCCAACATGCTATAGTGCAAATTTCACCAGATTTTGATTTCATATGGCCAGATATGGGCCAAAATGGCGTCAGTCCAGACTCCCACCTTCCATTGGGTAGCCACTAGGCATATGCCATGTGGCATTAGCACTTGTTTTGTGACATGCACTTGGCTGAAGTGGATTCAGCTTGACTTTAATGAGTTCATATATGAATGTTCATGATCCGTTACTGCTCATTTAAGTACATGTCACTTGGGGACAATGTAATTCCTAACTTTTGTGGATTTTGTCCTTATATGTCCAATAGAAATGCGACTCCCACTTCTTATATATAACTCACTTCTATAGGAGATTGTAATCATTGTCCTACACTTTTAACTCTCATGAGGTAGGAGTGTTAGTGTCCTTGAGAGTTTAAGTATGTGTCAATAAGGCATGGGCATCTTTTATGTTTTTTTAAGCCCTGTCTAATCGAAATCGGTTTAGCCTCAAATTAGGCTAGTTCAAATTGGAACTAGCCTGGCTTCAAAATTGTGTCAGGTCAGACTGAAACCAGTCAGACCCAACCATACTTGGCCGGATTGACATATTCATGTGCCTAGCCTCATATTGGGTTAGATCACACTGGAATTGGCTTGACTTTGAAACTGGGTTGGGTCAGACTGAAACCAGTTTGACCCAACCATATTCTTGTGTTGACATACTGTGTGCCTAGCCTCATATCAAGTTAAGTCAGAATGGAATTGGCTTGACTCCAAAATCTGGTCGGGTCAAACTGAAACTAGTGAGATCAAACCAGAGCAGGTCAAATTGACATATTTGTGTCTGAACCGGTCAGATTGACAGACTCCTGTTTGACTCGGAATTGACTAGACTTGGTGTGACATCAACAGAATAGGGTTTGAACCCAGAAGAATTGGGACTGAGGTGGGACAATGCTTAATTTTGGAAATTAAGTATTCTTTTTATATTTTTATATATTCCAAGTCTTTGCTAGGTTGACCTACAGAGCTTTCTCTTGTAAATCCTTGTGTCCCATGTCCTGTATTGGAGACAAAATGTCTACCAAAGGTTCCCCTCTTCCAATAGCATGAGGAAAGGATGTAACAGTGTAACTGAGACCATACCCTGCTGCCATCCAGTCGAAGTGGGATGCACCGGGCATATAAAGGCGAGGCAGTTGTACAGAGAGCTGGGGATCACCTGCCTGTGCCCCAGTCCAAACGACCAGTTGAAAGACAGAGAGAGATCCTCTGTATGTATAAAGCCAGCTTTGATATCCCCTGCAGCAGCTGAGAGTGATCTTATATTGAAATCTGAAAGGGTGCGTGCTGGTTGGTTTAGAAGTGAGCTCTGAGAAACAGAGTGTTTGATTCCCCTTGAGCCAAGACTGCAATACACTTGTCCATTAATAGGCAAAAAAGAGTGAGCACCATAGCTTGCTCTGGCTTGAGGTATTGTTGTGGAGAGCTAGCAATCTGCTGAACCCAATTATTGCATGGCAACTTAAATGCTGCAGGCCTTGCCTGGTGCCACTTAATTTCTAGGAGTATTGCACCAAATGCCTGCGCCCAAGTACATTAGTGGAAGCACAGAGCATCTATCCATTATAGTAAGGCAAAAAGAATAAGAAAGACATGAGATATGGTAGAGGTTAAGAAAGCAGTAACACCAAGCGTATGACCTAACACACATGCTGCATGAGGATTGGCTGGAGTGAATTGAAAGCTATTGGTATGCTTGCCTGTTGAACATACAGCACTCTCAGTCCAATGATCACACAATTATCACTGCGCAGGGGACACAAGCTGCGAGACCCTCTGAAATCGCCAGGAGCATCTTTTGTAGAAGAGTCATGCATACTGGTAATGAAAACAACTCCAAGGGACATGTGGGGAATGTATGTTTGGTGCAGTGAAGATCTCCCAGTTGATTATTTCAAAGCAAGGATTGAGCGACATCCCCCGTGCTGGTCATGAGATTGCCTTTAGTGAAAACAAGGTTGGTTGGAACCAATAATTGAGTGACACAGTGAGAACCACATCCATAAGCTTCTGATACTTATTAATGCTAGAGAATGCTTACAGCCTCCATTGCCACACCAATTAAGATTTAGAAAGGACTGGTAATCATTACTAAAGGGCACATGATATGATAGGATATATCAGAGATTTGGATGCAAGGACTATTGAATTGCACTAGTGTCAAGTAGATGATTGGAAACTTAAACCTTGTTATTAATGACAGGTATACACCATCTACTCATTTGTAGATCACCAATCTTAATGATCCTTTGGGAAAGGCTGCTAGAGAGGCAGGAGAGGAAGCAAGGGTAGTAGGAGCAGGACCGGATTGAGATGCAGATTCACCAGTAGCAGAGCCTATTTCAGTAGCACCCGTCCCAGGCGAAGTATCAGGTGCAGATCTGCTAAGCCTACGGGAATATGCACATAATACATCTCTAAGGTGACCCCATTGAGTATGTAAAGAAGTGGGTTTATGCTTGTCTGGTATGAATCTGGGGAGTACATGAGGAGCTTTTGTGGCTCTGAAGATTCTGATGTATGTTCCTCGTTCTGTGATGTACCAGTCACCTACCTTGGGATATCTATGAGCTTCTCTCCAAGAGGTACTAACCTTGGCATGAGAGACGCAACTACCTTTAAATGCACCATACTAGAATTTCATAACAGAGTTATACAAGAGGGAAAAAGAGATGACAAAACAGTCATATTAATGGTATTGTTGTTATAAAGAGCTAGTTTGCTTACCTGTTTTAGCAATTGAGCTATAGAATGGGAAACCTGACCAGGATTGGTAAGGGCTTCTTGCCACTGAACTGTATACCCACTCCAGATCTACTCTGAAGTTGGCAAAAACATTGGGTATGGTATTACAATTTCAACAAGCATGAGATGTTTTTTTACCTGAAAATGCTGAAGTAAATGGTGGATACCATGAAAGGATGCAACCAGTCTCCAATTGGAGGAAGACATTCAAACATTCTGCCCTTGAATAAGTTGATTCAATTTGTCAATGATGAGCTGTATTGTCCTCTCTGTGTAGCCATTTCAACTGCAATAACTGGGCTTACCTGAGAACGACTTTACAAAAATGTTAGCATAGCAATTATTTACCTTAGGTCCATAGAAGTACTATGAATTATAAAAAGTTGGGCCATTCATTAAAAACTCTGGTGCTACACCTACCTGCTTGTTTGCTAGCTTGCATTTGGGTCTTTTGAATGCCCATCTGTGAGCCGTTTTCAAAATGACATTTTGCTATATATTTATCCCTAGAAAATCTACCACCTATGAAAATTGGCCATCTCAAAAAGCCCTACAACATTGAATAGGTATAAATAATTAATTCTAAATATTTTCCTCCCGACATGATGGATTTTGAGAGGGAAAAACTTAAAAGATGTAAACATATAATAATTTAAAATAAGTAGAAATAATTAATTCTAAATATAATATTTTACGTTGATAGATTTTTAGAGGGGAAAAGATCATAATATATTTGCAGAGTAAATTACTTCAGATATAAAATAATTTGGGAAGAACACTTATGAATGTGATCATGCTATCTGGGTGGAGAATACCACAACAAGAATTAAAGCCTTGTAGATGTCTTAACATTCTATCCAGATTCCACATCACTAGTGAACTAATGCCCTATTGGTGCAATTTTTTATCCTTGTACAAGTTTAATTTAAAAATGGTGCATCTTGTATTCCCATAAAAATGTTCCACTGATGAAATGGATAAATTCTACAACATGGAATTGGTAGGAATACTTGTTTCTATATATTTGGTCCAGATGAAATGGATAAATTCTACAACATGGAATTGGTAGGAATACTTGTTTCTATATATTTGGTCCAGAACATTGAGGATATTAGGAAAAAAGGTGAAACAGTAAAAAATTACTGCATGTTTTAAAATAATAGACGAAATTAACATTTTTTGTTCTTTTCCATGGGTCCATATTAATATGTATATAAGAAAACTATGCTGGTTTAAGACCTGGATTTTGTACTGTGGTGGAGTTGCAAATATTGGAACAATGAAATTTGATGGAAGTAAAAACATTTGGTTTGGTTTCAGGTTATTGTTAATTTGGCTGATCTTCATTTTGTTTATGTTATTTTTGCTGCTGTGTGCAGGATGAACTACGTGATGCTGTCTTACTTGTATTCGCAAACAAGCAAGATCTTCCAAATGCTATGAATGCCGCAGAGATCACTGATAAGCTTGGTCTGCATTCTCTGCGACAGCGCCATTGGTAAGCTATATTCTTATCGTCAGTTTGCTACCCTAAAAAATCCATCAAATTATCATTTTTAAACTTTGCTAACTTTTGCATTTGCAATTTTTGAAAAGAAGGCTATATGTGCAAGCAGTTTGTTGGATTCTTAGTTCTGAGTTTTGCTTAGCTACCACTACTGTAACTGAACTTCAATGTTTAATTATATAGGGGACTGATTTCTGTCTTTCTAGCCGTTTGATTTGTGATATCTATAGATGTATTGTGTGAAGGATTGTTTCCATTTGATGCTTTTCATCATGACATAACGAAGACTACCTTCCAACTATGATATAACGAAGACTACCTTCCAACTATCCAAATCTTGCATCCCTTTAAACAAGGATTCTTTGCACACTCAGCTACCCTGTGTTTTTGTTGTTGTTTAGTTTGGTAGCACATCATTAGTGAAGGAGTAGAAAAGAGACTTTTTCTGAATGGATGATAAATTTGGTCCAGTCTATGAAAGTGATTTTTTTTTCAGGTATATTCAGAGCACTTGTGCAACTTCTGGTGAAGGCCTTTATGAAGGCTTGGATTGGCTTTCAAACAACATTGCCAACAAGGCAAGTTACATGTGAAATTCGACAGATAGTGAAGACTGAAATAAATAAATGCAATATTTCCCTCAAGTTTTCTAACTGTTGTTCACTTTGCAGGCATAGATCGAATAAATGCAGGATTTCCCTTGCAACTTTTCTAACAGTTCTTCACTTTGCAGGCATAATTTGGAATGCGTCTAATTTCTATATTGGGCACGAAGTTTATTAGCCATGAAGTAGATTCCTTCAGAATTACAATGATCGACAGCCACTGGCATGGATTTTTTAAAGAAGACCTTGACTCGATTCATTTTCTTGATAGCTTGATTGCTATGTATTTTACAACTTGTCATTATTGTGCGAGAATCTGGGATTTTTCTGTCTGCCAGTTGTGCTATATTGACTATATTAGCTCTGCTACACATCTAACTATTATCTTTTGATTGAGAAGACTTGTATAATTAGATTTTAGTGGATTGAAAGGCTTTTCTATGTTCAATAGGAACAAATATAATGCTGCTTTCCAAATTTATTAGTTGGGAAAAACAGAAAGTAGTTCAGTATTTACATTAGTATCTGAAGCTTCTATAAGATATTTATATCTGTATTCTTTTCCTGTCCAGTTGAGGTTGCCTGATTGTGAAGTTTATAGTGATAATGCTGTATGCTGCATCATCGTGAAAGCTGTAGCAGTATAAAGTGTATGTCATTGTTATGCTGGTTATTAGTAGTCTGTTTGTTTTGGAATAAACATAAAAGGTGCACGGGAGTTAATAGTCTAGGTTGAGTTGACCTCTTTCTTCTTCTTTGAAGAGATAGATGCACATGTTTTAAAAAGAACGCTGGTCATGTATGCTTTGAAACTATCAAAATTGCTTTGAAGTCTGAATATTTTAGTGTAGGACATTATGTGCTTTTGAAAATGCTACTTGTATTATTTTATGTTCGAGTGATGAAGCTTATCTTTAACTCTTAGGCTTTGGTATAGCACCGACCATCCAAGCTATCTGGTTGCATAGAGAGGCCCATTATACAGCCCAGTGTGAGGTAAATGTGTAATGTTTGTAAAGCTGATGCCGGCATATGTCGCCCATATAATATTTAAGAAAAACAAATCACATTATGAAAGCCATATATGAGCCGACCAAATAAATAAAATAATATTAGATGATAACACAATCTATTTAAATAAACACTCATGTGATATTCTACACTAATCATCTCATCTTACACAGCTATGGATTGAATGACAATAAGCAGAACACCATCTCCTCTCTTGCAATTAGAAAATATAACAGCAATGTAGATCCATTTTGATCTCGGATCTATCAAGCATACGGAGAAGATAAAATACTTGAGATGTTATCCTTTCCTCAAATTTTTGCACCATATAAACTGTTTGCATTTGATCCCTTTGGCTCTACATTGGTTAAAAGGGCAGATGGGTTTTCCACAAATTGTTACACCTCCCAATCCACTGTAAAATGTTTGCATTTGATCCCTTTAGCTCTACATTGGTTAAAAGGGCAGATGGGTTTTCCACAAATTGTTACACCTCCCAATCCACTGTGCTTCAGAGCTCTAAGACAATTTCTAGTCCTTATACAACAACCATATATCGTTGCACCTCCCATTCCATATCCATGCTTCAGCCTCGTAAGGCAATTTCTAGCGCTTGCAAATTTGCTAGTCCTTGAAATACAACACAACAGCCATATCTGATAGGAGTGATGAAGTCTATGTTTCACTATTAGGCTTTGGTTCAACACCAACCATCCAAACTCTTTGGTTTAAAGGGCAGATGGGATTTCCACATATTGTTACCCCACCTAATCTGTTGTGCTTCAACGTTTCCCTTGTTGAAAAGTTTCGTAGATAACCTCTTCTTGCAAAACAAGGAATTAAACCAATCTGACCACTATTACAGGGTAATGGCCATATGGGACTCACATCCACACTTTGGATCATCAAAGTAAGAAGATTTCCCCCCCATTCCCCTCCCCCAACATGTTGGATTTGTTGGTCATGCCCCTTGAATGTCTGACATTGTGGGACATGTTTCCTTTTCCCTTGCATGCCTTGACGTGTGTGACATGCTCCTCTTGTATTTGCATGTGTGTGACGTGCGCCTATTGAGTGTTCAACATGTGTGGGATGTGCCCCTTTGAGTGTTCAGCATGTGTGGGACATGCTCCCTTTGAGTGTTCAGCGTGTGTGTGACATGCCCCCTTTGAGTGTTCAACATGCGTGGCACATGTTCTTTGCGTTAGACATGTGTCCCACATGTGTTAAACACACTCAGGTTCCCTTGTCTTGATGTGTGCAACATGCTCCTCTCGAGTGTGCGAGACACATTTCTAGTGCTGGACGTGCGTCCAACACTTGTTAGACAGTCCAGCCCAGTTTGTCCTAAGGTGTACAATATTAGGGCAGGGAAAATGTATATTAGGATGGGAGAAACCATAGATTAGGGTGGGAAAAAGTGTGCAGTATGATCTATGGTGTATTCTTGTGTGTTTGATGCAGCTATATTTTCTAATTATTCAAAATATACAAATCTTTGTCTGAATGACATATATGATCTTCATGTCCTGTTTTGAGGGGTATATGTCCGTATCATAGCACTCAAATCCATGTCCTGGCATGCCAGTCTTAGGAGGCTTCGCTGAAAAGAATGAACGACCTTGAAATTTCAGAAGCACGGGCTCCTCTCTTCACTGAAAAAATCAATGACCCTGAAGTTTTAGAAGCACAAGTGCCTCCTACCACATCAACTTAAAAGGACCCTTTATGCTATTCACAAATCATTCATCTCTAAAGGACCCCTTGCAACCCATTTAGTTGTTAATATTGTCCCCCGAGCTTGTGTATTGGTCAATCCAAGCCTTTCAACCTCCTTGTGCATTGTACAAACATCCCAAGTTGCTTTTGTGAGACCTCTTTGAAAAGATCATCTTTATTTTCCTAAATCCTTTTGTAAAAGTAGAAAGGCAAAAAAATCAGTATTGGTGGTGCTTCATGCAAGCAATGCATGTAGTATGAAACACCTAGAATAAGTTTGAGCCCCATATGCTTGCATGTAGTGTGAGTCACCTGAAATAAGTTTGCCCATTACGAGTTTTGGAGTTTTGTTTGATAACAATTTCAAAGGGAATGTACTAAGTACCTTGATATGTCAAAATTGAATAGTTCTTCTCTTTTTAAACAAGCTAGTGTAGGAACTCATGTCACCTACTAGTGAGTGCCTTTGTTGTTTTCTCGCTACACTATAGCAAGATACCAAGGTAATCATGTTGCCCAACAAGTGCGTTTGTTTCTCACCAAGTATCGACTATTACTTTATAAAAGATAAGAAGCATTGTATTGTTACTTTTATAAGACTTTGGGGGAGTTTTGGAAGGGCAATAAACAATGGTTATGCATTAAGGAGAAACCCTTAATTTGTACTTGCAACAAAGTAGCTTTAAGAGCTATCATAATGTGTGTATTCCAATAGCATACAAACTAGGGGCAAGGGGCCCAATAGACCTTTGAAGCAGGTTCAACTCAAATCTCCATTGATACAAAGTCTAATTGTAGTATTAAATAAAAGTGTGATGACAATTGAGTAAAGAAATTTCCTTGCTAAAATGGTCCCTCAAACCTTCAGCTATAAAAATCAAACTGCTTATTTTGAACCAAATCAACATAGCCCCAAATTCAAAGCAGGGATGTAAAACTGCTGGTTTCTCAGATTTCTTAGTGAGCTCTACGAAAACAAATGGGAGAGATTAATGTAGAAAAGACTCTCTTACTATTGAATAAACACGGTAGAGAAGATTTAAAGTTAAGAAATAATGGAGAATAAACTCATGTCAACTATAGGCATCAGGATTAGAGACTGATTATAATACAATGCTTTGCTTTTTTTCTTGCAAACCCTTATATTGCAATGCTCTTTCTCTCACAAATCTTTGAATTTGAAAAGAAAATCACAATATATTTTTCATTTTCTACTTGTCCAAAGTTCTTATTTCATAATTTCTATCTTGAAAAATTTGTGTTAATTCTTCTAAAAGAAAATGTTTTTGTGTTAATTCTTCTAAAAGAAAATGTTTTTGGGTTCTTTAGTTTTTCCTTTATAACCAATAGTTGTATTTTTGCACTTATTGAAATTCTACGTTACCCATTCTTAAAAACAAAGTGACACAAACTATTGTTTCTCATGGTTAAGAAAGATACGTTTTCACTTTGATGGTAATTTGTTAGTTAAGTGATTTGGGTAACCATAGGGCTTTGGTTACCCATATACTTTGATGGTAATAGAATCACCCCATCGATAGTGATGACATTGAACCATAGTTAGCAGTTGAATGAACATTCTTATAACTAAAATATACTCCTACATGTACTATATATGATATGAATCATAGGAGAGAGCGAGTTAGCAAATCGTTTGTGATTCTATTTTCTCCCTCTTTTGTGGAGCATTCTATAGAGCATTTATAAATTAATCCATAGGCTTCAACTAATTAGAGACCATTTCTTCAACCAATTATAATGCAATGTTTTTCTCTCACAAATGATTATATTGCAATGCTCTCTCTCGCAAATCTTCCTTCAAATTTAAAAAGATAATAACAATATATTTTTCATTTTGTAAGTGTGCAAAGTTCTTGTTACATAAATTCTATCTTTAAAAACTTGTGTTAATTCTTCTAAAAGGGAATGTTTTTGGGTTTTTATTTTCATTTTTGCCTTTATAACCATTTCATTTTAGCACTTTAGACATTTAAATTCTAAGTTTCCCAATCTTAAATAGTGACACAAACTATTGTTTCTTATGGTTAAGAAAGATAAGTTTCCACTTCGACAATAATTTGTTAGTTAAGTGATTTGGGTAGCTATAGGGATTTGGTTCACAAGTATTTAGAAATCTCTAAGGTTTGTAAGGTTGGAGGGGTAGTGGCATCAATGGTCTCCACCTGTTATTGATAGATGAATTTGAGGGGCAACTACCCTAATGACCTCCTACTTTCCGTTAACGAATGAATTTGAGGGGTTGCACCTAGTAGGGTTATAGGAAATGCCTCAAAGCCTCAATAACATTGGATGCAATAAACACCGTGTGCGTCAAGCTCTAGAGCTCATGTGCCAAGTTCCAAAGCTTATAGTTCCATATCTCCACACTTAAGTTCCCCACGTACACACTCCCATGTCTATGTGTGCATTACAACACTCATGCATCAAACTCCTTATCTACATGTATTCAAGACCATTACAGAAGCCCAACGAGCATGTCTAAAGTGATGATCATTATGGAAGCCTCACTAGCATGCTAAAAACCCAAAAGACGAACAATCACCCCATCGATAGTGACAACACCAAACCACACTATGATTGAATGGAATTCTTATAACTAAAATGTACTCCTATATACACTATATATGATATGAAGCATCGGAACATAGAAAATGTAAGTAAACCAATCTTAAAAACAAAGTGACATGCAATATTGTTTCTCATAGTTAAGAATGATAAGTTTCCACTTTGGCAGTGAATTGTTACTTTACTGATTGTAGTAATAGATAACTGGTACATAATCTTGTTTCCTCCTTAGCAGGTTACCTTAGTTATCTAATTCCTTTAATGGGGTCAAGGTATATTTCCCCTTACAAGGTTTGAGGGACAACAACCTTGGTGGCCTCCACCACTGCTCATAGGTGTGTTTGAGAGATTGTACTTTAGAAGGTCAGGGGCAACACTCCAAAACCTCAACAATTTTTGGTGTAGACAATACTATGCGCACCAAGTTCTAGAGCCTACACACCAAATTCCAACTCTACACATGTATTATATAGCGACTCGCGACACATTTCAATGCGCCCCCACACTCTCTAGTACCCATGTGCACACTTTAGTACACATTTTGAATGAGATTCATAGGTTTGAGAAATAAAAAATAAAAACATCTTTCCCCCTTATTTAAATAATACTTTGCGTGAAGAATGAATAATGAGATTATTATCTTCAATAGAAGGGAAGTTTTGAACAAGGTAAATAGGTTTGAGAAATAAAAAATAAAAATGTAGACCCCATTGATCCAAAAGTAATGTGAATGTATTTTTCATTATTTGTTTCATTTGTATTCATACTTCGACGCTAATAACTTAATCTGTGCAATGTATTTATAATTTGGGCCCCTATCAATATCGTAGAATTTGATCATCTAGTCTAGTGACATGAAGCTAGTGGTCAATGATTATCTTCATAAATCATTGTATATAACATTTTACATTGCGATACAAGCCTTATTATGTTTTAATTGGCTTTATTGTCTCTTCATTATTTGTTTCATTAATGTCTTTTCATTATTTGTTTCATTTTTATTCATGCTTTTGTGCTAATAATTTTATCATCACAATTTTATCTAAGTTACCCTTAGATCATATATACAAATATTCTAATATTCTTTATAAATGTCTCTTCGTTATTTGTTTCATTTTTTTTCAGAACTTAAATCATTGTAATTTATTTAAGTTACCCCCCATATCATTGTAATTTATTTAAGTTAACCCCCATATCATATATCTTGGAATTGGATCACTCATGAGTGTTTGGTGGTCACTTGGGATTACCTCGTGATAGAGTCTTTGCTTGTCACTACTACATTTGGGGTCAAAAAATGATGTTTATTACAATGTTAATTTTCATAAAAACCTTGTGTGTTGTTTTTTGGTCTTGGAATTGACCAAAATTAAAAAAGACCACACTAACATTAAGGTCGAATAATCGTAAAGAGGTTGGAGACTTCACTTTGTGCTTGGAGATTGAACTAGCTTTTGATTTTGGAATAATGCTTGACTTAATGTTGGTTCATCAATGTCCCACGTGTTGTTTTGTACATGTTTAGATGACATTTTGAGGTAGGGAGTGGTTGCATTAAATTCAACTTTTGTTGCATCCGATAGTAGGGAGGGGTTGAATGTGAATTATTAACCCCTTCTATAACGTGGATACATTCAAAACAACAGAGGGGATGCATGTGTCTTATAAGAGACACATAAAACATGCAAGTGTTGTCAATACATTTGTAAATAATGTTTGGGTGTCATTTTATCCATGTTTATACATTGATATAATGACTTATAAACATCGAATTTATTGCATTAACATCATTTTGAGGTAGGGAGGGGTTGTATTAAATTCATTTTTTGTTGCAATTAATAGTAGCAAGGCATTGCATGCAAATTATTAACCCCTCTTATAATGTTGACACATTCAAAACCATGCATATAAGAGACACATAAAACATGTAGGTTTTTTGTTGTCAATATATTTGTAAACAATGTTTTCATTGTTGGAGTTTGCTGTCATTTATCCAATCAACTTAATGTATTGTGATTAAAGGATCTTATTTTTGGAATACCATACCTCAGTAAGAGATAGGCATGATTAAAAGATCTTATGTTTGGAATAACATTAGGAAAAACTTGAGCTTACTCTAATAGTGGGGATTCTAGGACATTGGAGATGGTATAAGTATCAAGTTTTTGGAGGATTCTTGAGACCAAAAACCAATGTTATAGATTCAAGACAACTTGGGAGAAGTAAATGATGAATTTATATGAGTAGGATGGGCTCAGGTTTACCAATCCTTGGTACATGAGGAAGGCCTTGAGAGAACTACTCCAACATGGAAAAAATGGAAGAGCCTAAGTGAATGGCCCTCAAGAATCACAAAATAATGCATAGAAGCTCTCTAACATGAACTAAACCTAAGGAGAATAATAATAAGGGAAGGATAAGACGTATATTGAGGTGGATTCACTTGGGGGATAAGTGTTCTTGATGAAATAGGAATATAACACTCTCTATGACCAAGAGATAAATGACCACACAAATTGGGTATGACAATAGGTCTGGAACCTAATGATTTATATAAGGTTTGCTAGGAGTACTTTGCAACTAGGAGGTTTATAAGATTTACAATGAAGAAGAGGTTATATCAAATATTATCCAACACTTTATTCAATACTAAAAGAATGGATTCTTAACCCCTTTGATCATAAGATACTTACATAATATGGACTATAACACTTAGGATCCTAATTTAGAATATATTAGGATTCCTTGGTCCAACCTATACAAATATGTAAGCACTTATCCATAGAAAAATACTATAGGAAAATGGTAGATGAAATTGGAGATCCACTTTACCCCGCCAATTGTCACATGCCATCTTCTAGTGACCATCCTAGGCCAATGATACTCACCATGAATTATATAATTTTTATAACATACCAAGAATATGTGGCTGTTCAAAATGTAAAGGGTTGAAGGTGAACCCTTGATGTGTGACTATGTCCCATTATGTTAATAACCAAGAACGCTAAGTTGATGGTCCAATAACTCCCATTGCTATCAGGATCCAATAAGTGATATAGAAAAGACATGTAGAAACTCTTGGATATGCTCATTTTTTGAAAAGTTTGAAGCCAAATCAATTGTGTTTCATTCAAAATTGATCAAACCATCTCCTTCTGTTGAGTTAATCAACAATTTTAGTGAGCCAAAGTAAGATATCAATACTACCCAAAACATCTCTAATAGTTGGTCCAAAAAGTTGTATGCGATGTGGGAGCAACAATGTCCAAGTACACACCAAGGTGGGTTTAATTGTTAGAGGGCAAAAATGACTTTTCTCTTCCAATCCAAATGCAAAGTAGATACTAAACTTGTTACAATAGTGCTTTGTATGGCACTTGGCCATCTTCCTTGCTTGTGCTCTATGTTGGGATCAAATTCTCCCTTCGTAGTAATAAGTACATGAATTTCAATTCTAAAATAGATGTTGCAAATATTGGATTCTTTGTCCTTTCACATTTGATCGTTCCTACCAAATAGTGAGTAACACTTATGCCACTTTGTGGTCCTCTTTATAGTTGGTATAATTACTTGAATATTGTTAAATACAAACATATAATTTCCATGTATAGTATGTACATGAATGGTTATATAATTCTGAAAACTTTGGCTGAAGAACCTGTTATATATTGACGGTTGTCCACACACCATTGCATGGTTCATTAATAACTATAGGTGCTCATTGTCTAGTGCCGATTGATTGTTTGAGGAACACTCCAATGATAAGGAGTTCTTTACGGAAAGGAAGGAATCAAGATTTGTTGCTGTGCATGCAATGCACAATGTGTTTTCTAGTGATGATTTATTAATAAAATAAAACTTCCATAGACCATTGATCACTCACCAAGTCCCCTTGTGTTGTAAGAAAAATATGATTGACTAATTGTATTTTTAGATTTATAATGGAATTAAATTAAATTTATTTCTTAATTTGACATTTGTTTTCTAAAGTGGTTGGTTGCATGTGTATTGGAATTTTTTTTCCATGGTTCTAATACATGTTTGGTGTAATGTGTGAACATACTAAACATATTGTGTTTTCTAATGTCATTGATTTAGAGTTAAATATTTTGGAAATCAAGATTCAGATGACGAGGAACATGTCTATTATCTATTGTTGCATTCCACTATCATGTCAACTCAAGAGAAGAGTACTAAATGAGCACATCTGAGAGAGGAAGCATACCAAGCATGGTTGGATCAAATACCTATTCAATTCCCAATATGTCTTGAGCCACTAATTCAAAATGTTTATAATAGCTTTGGTTCTTCAAATATTGGGGAAAACTGATATAGAAGTTCCCATGCCTTGGAGGGAATGTTGTTAAATGCATTCCAACAAGATGAGCTTAGGGATGATGTTGATATTGTCGATACCTTCTCAGAAAGCTTGAAATCTACTTCCACCACCCCTCTCCTTGGACATGGTTCAAGGTCTACCCAATTAGGCACAACCATGTTCCTATACAACTTAACGACAATGTATGGTATGCTAGGCACATTTTTTGGCACTACTAAGGTAATTAAACATTAAGTCACCTATGTTTTAACAAATCTTGTCACACGATTAATAGTGAAAAGGGATTTTATGTGTGCTTAGTGATAATATACATTTATATTACTAATTGATTGCAGGTTATTGAAAGATAACATACTTCCAAGTGATAATATCCTCCTTGGTAGTTGCAAAGACGCAAAGAAACTACTGAAAAAGGTTGGGTGTTGAGTATGTATCATATCACACTTTTTGAATGATTGCATTATTTGGAGAGACAAATATGCAGACAAACTAATATGTCAAGAATATGGGCATGAAAGGTATCGAAAATTAAAAAAACAGTGATGATGGTCCTTCTCATAAGATATCGATGCATGTGCCTGTAATCCTAAGCATTCAAATCATCTTTCATTGTAATGAATTAGTTGTGTTGAAGAGGTCTCCTGCCTCACACATAAGTGAACCAAGAGTTATGTGGATCTTAGTAGATTCAATAGCCTGCATATAGAAAACACATGAAATACAAATCCTTTAAATGAGCATAACCATGGATGGAGTTAACCCTTATTCCTTCCAAAACACAAACTATTTTATTTAACCATTGGTAATGATTAATTAAAATACCCCTACAAGGTTGTTTGTGAAGAATGAACATCTTATGTTGGCTCTTATAGTTCATGGTAGAAGACAATTGAAGAGAATGGATGTCTACCTCCAACCATTGATTAATGAATTGAAGCAATTATGGGAAGTGTCACGTCCCCACAGTGTGCCTTGCAATCATGGACCTCTTGAGGGCATGTGGCACTGCAACGTTTCTCACTTGGCTGCTTGGCAACACCAAGGATACTCCATATGGACTACGCCTCTTCACCTGGAGCATACCCATATTCCGTTCTAGGGTATCGACGAGTCACACTCCTACTCTAGTGAAACTCTTGTATACTTAGACATTTGTTAACAGTTTAAAACTTAGTCATATTTAAGCATACATCCATGAACATGAGAATCCAAGAGAACAACAATAGAATAAATGAAAGACAAACACAGATATAGTGCGGGCGAAACAAACCATGCCTAACACCCGACTAAGTCTTTGTTATTGCAAAACAAATACAATATGTGAACTATCATCTCGGCTCACAAATTTGGCAGTGTCACACGACTCACCTCACCTCACCAAGACACTCATAAACAAATTCGTCACACCAAGACTCTTTGTCACAACTGTCTTCACAACCTCCTACTATGCACCTAAGACGTGCCCACAACCATAGACTTGCAGTCTCTTCATTTCCGTAGACTTCACAAACTTCAATTTTGCCTCACACATGCCTCCAACAGACCTGCGTTTCTAGACTTAGTCAAAATCGGCCCAAGAGAAGTTTTCCCAAATCTATACAATGAATCCACCTCAAGGCATCACAAGTCCTCCCAAGTGGAGCGACTTGGCTCCTTGAGGGAGCTCACCCTCTTTGTTTGCCTTAGAACCATAGAGCTCTTCTTGCTCTCCTTGTCTTTCAAAACTTCCCTCCTTGGTTGTGCGCTCTTGTTCTCTTATAGACACTCCAAAGGTCACCATCACGAACCGTGGCATCCTTTGGGGGTGTATCTCACCTTCATGAACCCATGTTTAAATGATTCGTTGCGCCCCTTCGTGAACCTGGTCGCTCAAACAAATCGTCGTGCCCCTTCGCGGACCTGGTCTCCCAAACGAAGCCATGTGCTCGTCCACCGTCGTGCCCCTTCGCAGACCCGGTCTCCCAAACGAACCCATGTGCTCGTCAACCGTTGTGCCTCTTGGGACCGACATGCCAAACCTTGGTGCTCCCCTCATGCCAGCATGCCCCAATCTCTTGGTTTATTCATACTTGGGAAAGCCCCTTGGTGTGTTCGCATGCCCAAGGCGTCCACTTGCCCAACTTGGATGCTAGAGAAACCCCATGTTTTGTCTCTATGAGGACTTGGGTGAAGGTATTTGCGCCCATATATCCGAATACCTTACATCCTCCCCCACCTCAATTCATTGTCGTCTCCGAAAACATCCACAAAATCTGCGATCTCCAAGTCTTCGCCCAAACTCATGCCTCCGCTATAACGAAGTCTACTGGAAACCCCAAATTTTGTGCCAACTAGAAACCCCAAATTTACATAAACAAAACTATACTCCACCCAACTCCACATGATCTACTGCCTGATTCAATATGGTCGCTTCACCCAACTCCAAGGATGAAATTCACCCAACTCTACTACACTCTCTCACTGCGATGTTGCTACCTTGCTACTGTTTGGTTCTGTTGCTGTCATTGCTCGCTACAACTGACTACTTCCCACTTCACTTCAAAATTTTTCCTAAGTGTTGAACTCTTGTGATCTTGCTGCTACGCCCATACTTCAATCAACTCTTCCATGTCTCCGCACAATACTATAGCCTCAAGTCTTGCACTGGTTGGGTGGGTAGTGCAACTGTTGTGTCTAGTTCCTGAAATGTGCATCTCCATGCCCAAACTTGGTCTTTTATGTTGCATCTTCGTCACTCCATCCAATTCCAAAGACTAAGGCAAGTGTCTATCCTTGTCTCACTACTACTTCCATCGTATCTTCGTCAAGGAGGTCAACGATAATGTCCAAGTGTGTAACTCTTGTATACTTAGACATTTGTTAACATGTTAACACTTAGTCACATTTAAGCATACATCCATGAACATGAGAATCCAAGAGAACAACAATGATACAAATGAAATACAAACACATATATAGTGCGAGCGACACAAACCATGCCTAACACTCGACTAAGTCTTTGTTATTGCGAAAAAATTACAATATGAACACTATCATATCGGCTCACAAATTTGGCAGTGTCACACGATTCGCCTCACCTCACCAAGACACTCATAAATAGATTCGTCACACTAAGACTCTTTGTCACAATTTTCTCCGCAACCTCCTACGATACACCTTAGATGTGCCCACAACTGYAGAATTGGAGTCTCTTCATTTCCGTAGACTTCACAAACTTTGGTTTTTCCTCACACATGCCTCCAACAGACTTGCATTTCTAGACTTACCCAAAATCGGCCCAAGAGAATTTCGCCCAACACTATCCAATGAATCCACCTCAAGGCATCACAAGTCCTCCCAAGTGGAGTTACTTGGCTCCTTGAGAGAGCTCGCCTTGTTCGTTTCCTTAGAGCCATATAGCTCTTCTTGCTCTCCTTGTATTTCAAATCTACCCTCGGTTGTGCGCTATTGTTCTCTTATAGGAACTCCAAAGGTCACCATCGTGAACCATCACATCCTTTGGGGGTATTGTGCACCTTCGTGAACCCATGTCCAAATGAATCACCATGCCCATTTGCAAACCCGATCACTCAAACAAATCGTCGTGCCCCTTCGTGGACCTGGTCACCCAAACAAACCCATGCTCTCATAAAACATCGTGACCCTTGGGATCGACATGCCCAACCTTGGTGATCCCCTCATACCAGTGCACCCCAATCTCTTGGTTTCTTCATACTTTGGAAATCCCCTTGGCGCGTTCGCATGCCCAAGGTGTCCACTTGCCCAATTTGGATGCTGGAGCAACCCCAATTTTCATCTCTATGAGGACTTGGGTGAAGGTCTTCACGCTCATATATCCGAATACCTTACATCCTCCCCCCATCTCAATTCGTTGCCATCCTTGGCAACATCCACAAAATATGCGATCTCCAAGTCTTTGCCCAAACTCGTGCCTCCGCTGTAACCAAGTCTATTGGAAACCCCAAATTTTGTGCCAACTAGAAACCCCAAATTTCCATTAACAAAACTATAATGCACCCAAATCTGCATGATCTACTACCTGAGTCAATATGGTCGCTTCACCCAACTCCAAGGATGAAATTCACCCAACTCTGCTGCACTCTCTCGCTGCGATGTTGCTTCCTTGCTACTGTTCGATTCTGTTGCTGTCGCTGCTTGCTACAACTGACTACTGCCCACTTCACTTCAAAATTTTTCCTAAGTGTTGAACTCTTGTGATCTTGCTGCTATGCCCATACTTCAACCAACTCTGCCATGTCTCTGCACAATTCTATAGCCTCATGTCATGCACTGGGTGGGTGGCTAGTCCAACCGTCACGTCCATTCCTGAAATGTGCATCTCCATGCCCGAACTTGGTCTTTTTCTGTTACATCTTCATGACTCCATCCAACTCCAAAGACTAATTAAAGTGTCTATCCTTGTCTCACTACTGCTTCCATCATATCTTTGTCAAGGAGGCCATCAATAATGTCTAAGTGTGCAACTCTTGTATACTTAGACATTTGTTAACAGTTTAACACTTAGTCATATTTAAGCATACATCCAAGAACATGAGAATCCAAGAGAACAACAACGAAATAAATGAAAGACAAACACAAATATAGTGCAGGTGACACAAACCATGCCTAACACCCGACCAAGTCTTTTTTATTGCAAAACAATTACAATATGAGCACTATCGTCTCGACTCACAAATTTGGCAGTGTCACACAAATCGCCTCACCTCACCAAGACACTCATAAACAAATTAATCACACCGAGACTCTTTGTCACAATTGTCTCCACAACCTCCTATGATGCACCTTAGACATTCCCACAACCGTACACTTACAATCTCTTCATTTCCACAGAAATCACAAACTTCAGTTTTGCCTCACACATGCCTCCAACAGACCTACGTTTCTAGAATTAGCCAAAATCGGCCCAAGAGAAGTTCTCCCAACTCTATCCAATGAATCCACCTCAAGGAATCCCAAGTTGAGTGACTTGGCTCCTTGAGGGAGCTCACCCTCTCCATTTTCCTTAGAACCATAGAGCTCTTCTTTCTCTACTTGTCTTTCAAAACTTCCCTCCTTGGTTGTGTTCTCTTGTTCTCTAATAGACATTCCAAAGGTCACCATCACGAACCATCGCATCCTTTGGGGGTGTTGCACACCTTCACGAAACCATGTCCAAATTGTTAAGTTTTTACTGTTGTTATTAGATTATTTCCAATTTAATTGAGCATTCAATGCATTTCCAAAACAACAACATAAACAAGATCAATGAAAGAAACACAATCACAAGGTATGCAACATTTTATCCTGGGAAACCCTCATGGGGGAGAAAACCCAACAAAACTTCCTCAATAATAGATTGCCAATACAATGCCAAGACTAAGACCAAAAAGACAAGAATAAACCAAGACTGAGCATGTGTCTCTCTTCTCCTTCCTCCTGCAACTGCAACTGCCTTCAATATATGCACACTAGATGAGTGAGTGAGTGTGTATAAGTGATGCACCATCCTCACATATAAATACTAGTTGAGGAGGCGCTAGGGTTATGTCTCTTCACTTGGTGGGGATGACCTCTCCTAGAAGTGGTTAAAACCACTTTATTATTACTAGGGGCCTACTTTACAAATACCACTATACAAATTCAGTTTGACCAATCCACAAAAGGGGATTTGATCTATAAGATAATAACTCAAATTCAATTAGAATATTCTTCGAAGTTACAATATTTCAACACTCCCCGTTAACGAGAAGGGTATTCTACTGACAGGACCCCATACAACATCACCAAGAGAATGAGAGGGCATCATCATCATCAACATCTGGAACACTGCCTATCACATCTATAATATCATCGAAAGTTTTTCTCATCATCAATATCATCATCACTCATAGCATGGAGCTGGAGTAACATCATCATCATCATCATCAACATGACGCTGAAACATCAACATCAATAGCATGAATCTAGAACAACAAAATAATCAACATCACGAAGCTGATACAACATCATCAACAACAGGAGGCTGAAACAACATCATCAACATCATGAGGTTGAAACAACAACATCATCAACAACATGAGGATGAAACAACAACATCATCAACATGTGGCAACATAATGAGGCATGTGTATGAACAACAAAATTTTTGGTACTCTGATAGACCGTGCTTACCAGACTTTCAGGATCTGCCCAAGAATCATAATATTTATTAATTTATAAAATCCTAACAAGCTACCACACGGTACTTTGACAGACCATCCTTACCAGACCTTTGGGATCTTCTCAGGAATCATAAGATTCCCCACGATATAAAATCCTAACGAAGCTACTACTAATGAACACATCTGGCATATACATGCACATGTACTCTGACAAACCATACTTATCGGACCTTCGAGATCTTCGCAGGGATGATCAATCCTCTAGGATATAAAATCCTAAGGGAGCTACCCACTGTTGGTCAAGATACCATAGTATCATCAACATAACTCCCCCTCTCGAGGCAGGTCCTTTCAGACAACACCAAGCTTTTCTTGGAAGTACTCAAAATTCACACGAGACAGAGGCTTGGTCAACATATCTGAGACCTGCTCATTTGTGCCAACATATTGGAGCTTCACAACTCCCCTATGCACCATATCACAAATGTAGTGATACCAGATCTCTATGTGCTTCGACTTATCATGGAACACTAGGTTCTCCGTCATCTTTATACAACTCTGGTTATCACATAGTATCACAGTGGATTCCATCTCCAAATCGAACATACCTGTCAATAACTTTCGAATCCATATGGATTCACAACTGGCGGAACATGCTGCAATGTACTCTGCTTTTGCCATGCTGAGAGAAATACTAGATTGCTTCCTGCTTTTCCATGAAGTCGTGGCTGACCCCAAACTGAAACAACATCCTAAAGTGATTTTCTTGTCTGAAGCACTTCCAGCCCAATCTGAATCAATATAACCACACAGTCTGAAGTCACGATCTCCAGTATAACAGAGACCATAATCCAACGTACTCTTACGGTATCTCATCACATGCTTTGCAACTATAAGGTGAACATGTTTGGGCTCCACCATATACTGACTCAAGGTGTTAAAAAAAAATAATATATTTGGCCTGGTATTCGTTAGATACATCAACGATCCAATAATCTGTCTGTATAGAGTAGCATCAATCAACTCTGACGAAGTATCAACCATGTGCTTCAAATTTGTTTCCATGGGTGTGTTCATGTATTTACATTACAACATGTCAAATATCTTCAGTATTTCAACTGCATAATTCCCTTGGTTAAGGAAGATCTTCTCTAGGTCTTTCATCTCAAACTCTGCAATGAGCTTCTTCTTGCAATCTGTGATGAGATTTTCTTCTCCTGTTAAGAATAAATCATCCACATATAGTAGCAATATAACTGGTTCATCATTCATAACCTTGAAGTAAAGGTTAGGATAATCTTTAATCTTGGTAAATCCCATGCTCATCAGGAAACTATCAATTCTGCCATACGAAGCTCTAGGAGCTTTCTTCAACCCGTACATGGATTTCTTCAACCTGCAGACATGAGTCTTTCTATCTTCAACTTCAAATCCTTGTGGTTGTTCTATATACACTTCTTCTTCAATAAAACCATTTAATAAGGTTGTTTTCACATCCATTTGGTGTAACTTCCACTTCATTTTGGATGCAAGATATACGATGGTTCTGATAGAAGTGTATCTAGCTACAAGAGCAAATGTTTCTTCATAGTCAATACCTTCCATTTGAGAAAATCCACGAGCCACAAATATTGCCTTATGTTTTTCAATACTTCCATCTAATGCATGTTTTATTTTGTATATCCACTTGGAAAATACCACATATTTGTTCTTTGGTCTGGGAACTACTTCCCATACATCATTCTTTATAATGAACTGATATTCTTCTGTCATGGCGTCCATCCATTCTTTCTTTTGAACGGATTCTTCAAAGCAAGTAGGTTCCTTTTATACGAGATCACACATCAAGGCCATATAGCTAGAGAATGGCTTAGGTTTCTTTCTTTGTCTCATGGTTCCTTCTGGTGCACCATACTTTTCTGCATCTTGAATAAGTTCCCTTGC